>NW_019091368.1:551598-565341 GCF_001949145.1 Acanthaster planci
ACCACAACTCATCAACGCCATCAGTATCACCACTGTAATCGGTCCTTGCCACCATGCACTGACGCAGTCATCACCATCTCCGCCCATGCTCCAACGATCCTCACCATCATCCACTGCAATACCAACCGTCATTACTAAACATCACTATCTTCACCGTAACAGCTTTCACCATCAACGCCACTAAAATCACCATCCCACCATCCAAACGATGATCGTTATCACCATCAACCTATTTTGCTCCCGAACAGAACCTGGGACTTCATTAAATACAGGCAGTTGTTCGCGGCAGGAGAAGCCGGCTTTAACCATAGACCAAGGACCCATGCTTTTTTTTTCTCCTTTCACTTGGATAGTCATCATGGAGATGAACAAATCGAAGATGGGATGCCCTCGGGGTAGGAATAGAATTGTCGCGAGTTGGGAGGAGAAAAAAGCGAGAAATTTAACCCTCCTTTTGTTCCATGTTCATAACGGTGATTGCCGAGTCCCAGCGAGAGTCCAGTCTCGGAAGAGAGTGAAAGCACAGTTCGGTCATCGGGGCGAGATGTGGCGTGTTTGTTTGTAATTTGCCAACCCGGCAAGTTACATCCCTAGTCCCCGCTGTGCGACCGGCGCTCTTGCCGATCATCACACACCGTCCGACCCGGCCGGGCTGACCGTAATGAACGGAAACCAGCGGACCCCAGAGAGCCAGGAAATGCAAAAAAGACCCCGAACAAATCCACCAACAAACCCTGTAGTTTGCGCATCTATAATCAGCAGTCTGGGGCAAGGTGATGGGACAGAGACCACAGGGGAGAGAGAGGAATGGGGGGGGGGGGGAGTCGGGAGTGGAGGGATAGTTGAGGGTGAGCTTCGAATGATGATAATCCCGCCCTCGGATAGACAGTATGGGGCTATATGAATGCAGATGCACTCCGGATCATATGCGTCTCTGAAAGCTGCAATGTTTCTTTAATGTGGCGCGCCATTTTGCCTCTGGGGGCAGAGGCTCAATGATAAAAGCGCGCCAGTCGACTGTCCGCGCTCGATAATCACACTACGTCAGCAGCACACACTGCTCCGGCAGGACCCCGGCCGACGAAGCCGGCCATCTCCCGTGAGTTGAACAGGAGGAGAAAAAAACCAACAGCTTTGAAAAAAGTGGAAAGACTATAACAAGACGCACAGGGAGAAATAGAGAGGTAGGCTAGGGCACGACCGCGATTCGTCAACATTGGGTACTGAACGAGGCAAGGAAACCCCTATCCAAACAGTAGACTAGCGAAAAAAATCAGTCGACAATGATTCAATCGTGGGTTTCTCGGCGGGCAACTGGAGAGTGTGCACTGCGCCGTGAACTGCAGGGGAATATTAATAATTATGGTTCAGATATATTAATGAATCTGATGATTCCGAGGGAAATGATCTCTGGGCCGACGTGTAAACACAAAAGGACATGCGGGGAAAAGAATGAATATGAATATATATCTAAAGGTGCATACGTCGATTTGATTTGGGCACACCTTGGAACAATAGCGGGGTAGCGTGGTTTTGAAGCATTCTATTGTATGAACTTCGTCGGGGTCAATTGCGGTCATTGAGGGACAACTTGAGAATGAATCTTTCAGAGAAAACCGGGCTAGTTACGAATCAACATTGAAATTATTGTCTCAGTATTTTTGTTGTATTTTAAGTGCAGGTATCAAAACATTTATACTAAGAGGTCTTTTTTATCTAAGGAGACCCAAGACCATATCATTGATAGTTTGTGTATTTAAAAATACTATAAGATTAAACTGATTAACCCAAGTTCAAAGAGACCTCTCGGGTTTGTAACCGATAAACTCACACTTCTGATCTTAGGCTCATTCCCTTGTGATATTTTAGATTGCCCATAAGTGACGGTGAACAAATCGTTTACAAACTGATGAAGATTTGATTTGAGTCTAGCAAGTTTGGGAGAAAAGTACGGCACAAAATGGCGGCCTGATTTTGATTTCGGCCCCAGATTTCTCCAAGGTGATCACGACTCGCGACACTAAGTCTCCCCTCAAGCCTCCGGGAAGGTGTGGGGGAGAGGGGGTAGCTGGCGTGATTAACAGCCGGACAATCGGAATCGACGTACCTATAACCAGAACGAACTGCTAGGGGGATGGGGAGAAAATCTTGTCTCATTACGGCTCTTGCATGTCTGCTTACTCGTCCAGCGAACTTCGCTCCCTATACCCAATGGGTTGAATCAACAAAAGTATCCAGAGAGCGCGGGCAAAGCGTGCGAAGGTTTTACATTTGCAACACGTCCCGAATCTGCCGAGGTCTTGTCAAAACAATTTACCGGCGTCTCACCTCTGCACGAGTCTCGGGGTGTACATAAACAGGTTATCATGTCATGCCATAGAGCAAGCGAAGAAGGTGAATATGCATGGTTAATGAGAGGGACCTGTCTAATGAGATCGGCCGGGGTTGAAAAGACGGAGTTTTAATTTACACATATAAAAATTCTTTCGGGTTGAGTAAGTAATGCAAGATAGTGAAAGTCGTCCCACAAAGTGGTCTGAACCTTTCCAGAAGTTTTTTTAAGTCATGGATTATTAGTAGTATGTTATAGCGCTGCTAATTAGACTGCGTCGATTGTCAACGTGTCCCGTGTCCAAGAGACGTAGCTCTAGACAACGAAATCGGATGTTGGCCTTATAGTCTGTTTCCACGGTGCTATAACTAGTGTGAGATATTTGCCAACCATTTGTTGTTCAGTGATCGATCGCTCTTCTTCACCCTTTCGTATGTCGGCACGGAAGTCGTTCAGAACTGGTTGAGGCCTGTTTTCTTCGCTGACGGGTGGCCGAATGCAATCCCTTATGATACGGGTGTTTAACTCTTTCTACTGTGTTTACACACACCGCCCCTGCGCCCATTTAAAGGACAGGGATTTTTTTTCCTGTGAGCATGTTTTTCTTAACTTTCCCATTAATGTTAAGAAACTTTTTAACATCTCTTTTGGTTCACTAATAAAGTGCACTTTCGAAAACAATTCCACGGTTTTACTAAAATTAAGATAACTTTATTGTTGTGATGCCATTTCAGGAAGACAGGTTCTCTCTTCAAAATATGATCCAAAAATTTGTTCCCTGAAAACATCCCTCAGAAATGTTGGCTCAGGGTATCGCACAGTGAACTGTCAGGTACTGAAACAACGGCCAATAACAACAGAAAAGAACATTCGGACAGCAAAATACCCCAATACCTGGCAAACTGTTGATGAAACGAGATCACAGTTTTTCTCGTGAATATGCAAATTTGTATGAAAACATAAAGGACTAAAATACCCTTAACAGGGAATATGCAAATGGATTGAACGGAAATTCAGGACTGCAGTGAACAAAACTACTGCATGGCCCTATAAGCAAAGCCGTGAAAAATGTCAACTTATCTGTACAATAAATTAATGAAAAAGCAAATGTTGCACTCGATGAAGTAACTTTCCAGTCTCTAACCTAGGATGACCTTCAGAAAGAAAAAATGAGTTCGTACACTCAAAGGTGAATGGCGTGTCTGAAGGGCCGTAGCTGCGACGCTAGGACCCGACAAGTAAATATTTGAATGTTACTTAGTATTGTCACGCGGTGAAACAGTCTCATGGAGTGGGTCCTTGCCGGGCGGGTTCGCCCCGCCCTTCCACAAACAGCAGCCAACAAAACAAGGGAAAACGAACAAACGAGCGGACGTCAAGATGGGTTTAGTCGGCCGACTTGAGGGGTTGTAAGATTCAATGATTCAGAGATGGATATGAAGAGAGGATTAGAATGTTTTAGCGGATCAGTGAAACTGGAGATCCGTTTCAGGTTGCTTTAAACAAGAGGAACAAAGGTGGATTGACAATTGTCGTCTATGCAAAATCGAGTGTAAGAGTGAAGGGTGCTTCACTCAGCTCAAACGTTAAACTGCGGACCCCACGCGTTAGAAATTCTTTGAAGTGATGTGGCACGAACTGAACCGGAGAAGTTCGTCCTTCAAACTGGAAAACCGAACAAGCCCGCATTTTGTGACCTTCATATCATTCTTAATTATCCCAATAGTAACTTAATTGGCTTTGGATATATTTGAAAGGCCGTGCTGATTATATAGGTCTGGTGATTTATGAAGTTATTCAATAGAGTAGAAATCTGCATATAATCAGAAAAGGCAAGATGTGATTGCCCCTCGCTTTTCGTTACAAGTGGCTAAATAGTTTTCTAGTTCTTGTAAAACTATTATGACTCTATTCTGAACGGGGAATTTGTGTTTCTCGTGTTACTGAGATCAAATTCTATCTAGGCATCAAAAGGATCTCTTCTTTTGTTCAGCTTTCAGCTTTTTATCGACAAGAAACCATGCACTTTTTGGGGTTATTCGTTCTCTCCACATTTCAGCATAGGGGATGTCGATGATGTTAATTTTACAAATGATAGGTTGGACGGTATTTGGCATGGATGCTGTTTTGCATTATTTAACATTTTTCATGCTCTGAAGTTAATCGTGGTGATCTTTTCATGTGCCTTGATTTGCCAAGAGAGGGCGTATTGCCATTTTCCAAATAGCAAGAAGCTCAACTGCGCAGTGTCTGTTGTTAATGATGTTTTTGATGATTTTTTGTTCATTTTCCCCCCAGTTATCACGACAAAATACGAACATTGACCGATATTCTATAGTCATGAAAGGTGTTTCTTTTCCAAGCGTGGAATCGTTGAGGGTAATTACAGTTTACAACTAGTCGTACGGTGAAATTCCAAGAATACATTACCCGCCGGTATGTACCGTACTAGGTTTAGATTTTGTCCCGACCTTGCAAATTTGCACCATTTTCCAGCGGTCGTTTTCAACTGTATCCCCCCCCGAAAGTTGTTTTGTTTTTTAAACATAACGAGAGAAGGGCAACGGGGAGACTTTTTTTCATTTCCCTTCCCTTTCGAATCGTCTAAAAAGCTCCAAAAACCCCACCCCAAAGAAAGGACCACAAAGGTTGCAGGAAAATACCCAAATTGAAATGTCTCTCCCGGAAAAAAAAATACTGGTCCCTCCCAGAAAATTTGGTTCTGGCTCTTCGCTTGTTCCAGCATGCTCACTTAAGAAATGCTAATTCAATGTTGAAGATCGTTTGATTTGTTACGCCCCAGCTTTCAAGGCGTCCACTACAGACTTGGGGCATGCCCAACTTTGGTTATCCAGCAGAATTACATATAAACTATTGTAATTAAAAACCAACTTGCCAGAACTTATGAACAGTTTGTCAAAGAGTGTTTACATGATTTATGTCATGTTTGGGGTTACTAAATTGCTGTTTCGTGCTTAACTGATATCACTCCATTCAAATGAATTTGTTTTCTTCTGTGCCTTCCTTTGCCCATTTCTTGTCGTAATCAGCTATTTTCTTCACTTACTTTATTCCTTCTCTCTTATTTTAAAGTCAACACAATTTCACGACACCTCTTCATGACCCATGTTTCGTTTCTCATAAGTTATTTCCTTCCAACCATATTTGGGCATGCCTAACTGTGTCAACTGAACTGCGTTGTGGACACAGTGTGGGGGCAGCTGACAGAGTTTGGGTGTAAAAGTAATCAATGACACGGATTGATTGGGGGTAGTAAACTGTTTAAAATGTACGACAGGAGGCATGTTAAGGTCTCAAACTTGTAAAAAAAATTACTCTTGAGGCCGTAAATACACTTTGCATCTGCGTTCATCCTGCATGCTTGTGTTTGTGGTCCTAATACAGAGGGCACAAAACACAATGAGGACGTAGCGGGTCCTCAGTTGTAAAATTATCCTCCGTTGGAAACCTTCCACAAATCGAAATAAAGAGTAGGAGATGTTTACAAGAAAGGACAACAGCAAGGCCTCGATGCAATCCTGTGTGTGAAACGGGACCTGTCGACAACGCAAAACTTAACATAAACTTTACAAGTGCATGAGTACATTTCATTGGCTTGCCGGTGGAAATCATCGAGATCGGGACGTCCCAAGTATTGAAGTCGTGTCTCCCTGTCTTCTGATGACAAGCCCTGGGGCCACAGGCCAATCCCACTCGGTATAAACTACTTACCTCCAGGACTATCCCGTTTCAAGCCTGTTAACGAACGGAGCGGCCCTCAGACGGACCGCAGTGTTTATCGGCAGCGAATTGTGGTCTGATCCCCGCGCCACAGTTATCGTCAAAAAGAACACATCAAAGACCAGTCTGGTCGGCCGAGAATATGACAGGGATGAGAATAAATATGTCAAGTTTACTGAAGGGGTTGATGTCGCAGGGCGGTCCTTCTATCTTTGCAAGTAATGGACAATTTCATCCAAGGCCAAGTCTTTCGACATCTGTAGGGTTCAAGATGACCTGGCCTCGCTAATGGACAGAATCATCGTCTTGCAATGTCACTCCAAACCCCCGGCTTGTGGTGAAAACTTTCCAATCTCGTTTGTTTTCGCTTCTGTGGATTCCCCGTAGTTTTCGAGCTGAGCTCCCTGGTCCAATCATCAAGATAATTAAGTCGTGTATCTATTCCCCTCCCTACCAACCGCGCCCTCTGAAATCCACGAATCCAGTACAAGGAATGCAAAAGAAGTGTCCATAATGGTACGAGATCCTTTCCCCATCAAGTTTGTGTCCTGAGCAAAAGTTCTGGGCATCATGATTTTAGTAACCGTCGAAGTTCTGTCTCCCCTAGTATCAAACAAGATGAGGGCTCACTTTATGGCGTCACCTTGTGGACCCTTTGTCAGCAAAGTGTCGGCCAGAACTGCAAAAGTGTCGTCATTGAACTTCAAAAGCCTGGGCTTGGTCATGGCATCGTTATCAGAACGCCGTGCTCAAAACAGGATAAGGTCCAAGAAAGGGGGCTGTGAACAAGGGCCTTTACCGTCTTTTTAATTCTATGATTGCCTCCTTCTGAGCTTTTGGGTCATGTATTTCGGAGATGGGGTTCTCTCCTTCCAAGAGTTGTCGCAGCCAATGCGGTTGTCAAGTCCTAGGGGGTTGTATACACAAGACCATCGCAAGTCTCCAAGTTCCTAATCAATTAAAAGAGTCGAAATGACCAAAGGCACTTGTTTATCACTGGTCACCTCCCTTACTAGTGCCTTGTGACTCGACCTGTGGTGGATTTGTGATCTCATATGCCGTTACTGGACTGATGACGGGCCCAGCCACAACTTAGCATGGTGTAACTTGGCGACAACACGAAAGGCAAAGGGTCGAGTATTGAAAAGAGACTAACGAAACGACTGAATGACAGCAGTGATATCTCAGTGCATATCATCTCTACCATACCATTTTACAGGAGAAACACCGTCGAAATATCATAAGCCTTTTTGCAGTCTGTATCTACCTTAATTCTAATTCAGTTCTATGTGTAAATTCTCTGGGTTCCCCCTTCAAAAATCTTGCAGTGAATCCAAGTGTAACTGATATAACTGGTGCATTAGGCCCGGAGGCGACGGCAAAATATGGCACATATGGGTCAAATACAAGCATATATCTGGCCAAGTACACGTGCACTTTGCCAAACTAACAATCACAGACCTACTTTCTCCCCTTGCACTATAACATGTCAACGAGTATCACTATACAATGGATCTGTCGTGGACAATGCCAAGAACAACCTGTTAGTAAAGACTGGTTCGGTGCGGGAATAAATAACTTCGGGCATCGATTGCACAGCCTTTTTTTTTTCTCCCCCAAACCAGATGGCCCAGTTTCGAAGGGGGTACACTACCGCAGGCTTGGGTTTCACTTGGCAAGGTTTATCTCCCTACCCCAACCCCCTCTCGTCCTTTCTATATCCATGCACCATCTTTCAATCAAGATTAGTACGGTGAACGAAGAAAAAAAAAGCCTCCCTCGCCGACGCGTGCATTATTTGGGCAGGGGCATATCCAGTATCGCGGATCATGTCACCTGCATCAGGTAAATCTGTATTTACACAAACAGTGGAGAATTTTTTTAAAAGGAAATAAAATCTTGAGTAGCTGGCCTCTCCGCGAGGTTTGGCACAATGAGCGGCCGTGTAATAGGCTTGACACGGCGGGGCGGGTTGGCAAGCTCGGCATCGCAGAGCAGAGTGTGTAAGCACCGGCTAATGGTTCTCCGTCCCTACCCCTCACTGGCAACAATGGCGGGGTAACCCTCCATGGCAGCCAGCCCTGTAAAACGAGAGGGGTTACACAAAGCGATGCCCCGCCCAACCCATTACCTGTGAAAGGGAGCTCGGCCCATGTGCAGCCCGCCAGATTTGGTTAACCCAGTCGGGTGGGAGGGGAGTGTCCCACAGGAATACAGATCCCTGTCTACTGCTTGCAGACGGAGAAAACCAGAAATTCATCTTCCGCATTTCCCCTTTTTTTTCAACTGCACAGCCATTTTCGCAATTAGGCTCCCGTGTCATTGTGAGGGACAAGGCAAAATATCCAGGGAACGTGGACTGTTTATCCCAAAAATCTGTGCTTTCAACCTCTTACCCTCTTCTTTCCTCCACGTACAGAAGTCAGTGCTGCGGCAAGTAATCCTCGGTCCAGGTCTCTGCCAGCTAGAGTGGAGAATTCCCAGTCACGTTCGAAGACGTCGAAATTCTACCGGTTATTGAGGAACCAGTCCACAGATTAAGAAGCAAATAGAAGAACCTGCTTGGTTAGTGGAGAAATTCCCGCCTTCTTGTCTGATTGAAACATGTGAAAGACGCCCGTGGTTTTAACTTTGATCTAAAAGTTTATGTAGTGCAGTGGTACCAATGACTGATCTTCTTAATGACTGAACTAACGAGGAAAACAAAGTTACATAAATAAAATTTACCCCAAGTTTATCACGTTCAGAATTGACCATTCGAAGGCGTTGCCAAGGCCAATTTCAGCCCACTTTTGTGACCTTAGTCCCCTAATACAAATGCATAAGAAAACAATCATGCCTAAAGATATCTAAAGTGTAATAAAAATTGATGATATTAATCATTAATGCATTTTCCTTAATTAGTTGAAAACAAAAAAAAAGAAACCTTCAATTTCACAGAACTAAATTGTTTTATGACGGGCGCTTAAATTTAAAACTAGCAACAACAGGGTTTATCGCCGAAGATTGCCAAAAAAAAAAAAAAAAAAGCTCAGTTTTTTTTGGCTCTCTAACGTGAACTGTGTGCAATTATATATTCCCAGAGCCCATTGCAATGTTTCCTGTGTTGTCATATATGTATTTCCTTACAGAATCGGACTAATTTGGAATGGGTTTCATCACCCAGCCAGGTTTTACAAAATATATATATATACATGTGGCCGGGTGGCCAAACATCAACGATCATCTCATCTCGGCCGTGAAGCCCGACGAAAGGAAGGAATGACCAGACGTGTCCAATATGTCATGGATATGGAGCAAAGGACCAGAGGCCGACAAACGGCTCTCGTCACCGCAGTCAGAAGCCGCACTGTAAAACCTTCGTACAGAAAATGCCACTTTGGTGTGCCCCCGATGGGCCGACATGAATACCGTGGCACATTTCTGACAGATAACCTCAAAAAGGGGACTCTTTGCTTACTTTAGCCCCTTTTCTTTCGAGCATATGGGCCGTCTCAACTTTAGGAGGAGCTGTTCCAGTGTTTGTGGTACGGTCTAGGGGAAAGATAAAAGCGGAGTTGGGAGGAAGCCCTGGGCGGATATTGTGTGCGCGTGACTGGTCGCCTCTCACGGTCACATTCCGCTCGTGGCGAACGAGCTGACGGATGACAGTCCTAGGCCTGCTATGTGTAAAGGCGAGAAGACGACAAAAACTATGATCCCTCGCTGCGTGCCGATGTCAGTTTCCGACATGTGTTTATTATTACTTTGTCAATATTGTTTTCAAGTCCAATCATACTAGTCTAGAAACCTGACCCGAGCATTGTACACACGCAATCAAACAAGAAATTAAGAGAGGGAGGATGCTGGTTTGTAAATTTACAGAGTCTCGACTTTCTGTGTTAACCACTGTAACGCAACATTATGACTATGAACCTTGTTTCTCTTTCTTTGAGACTATTTCCGGCATGCCCAACTTTTCTCAATATTCGATCTCACAAGCGTTTCAGGAATGATTTTCACAGCCCCCTCCTCAAACGATAAAAAACATCCTTTTAACGACAACATTTCCTCGGACAAAACTCAGCTGAAAGACTTGTTCCATATTATCTGCGAAGGAATCCCCCATTCATTTTGCCTCATCACTGTCCATACCCTTATGCATGACAGGTAGCGTATTAACAAAAACCGCGCTCAAATCGACTGTGAAAGTGGTATTACAGCGGAATTTCGGAAAGCTCCTTTTCCACTGACTGACACCAGGTACTGGTTACTGTGCCCGAGAAACCGTACAAATGATCCCGTCACTGAATTCCCTCCCAAGCCGCCCAGAAAACCATACAACCACACGTAACGCTAATGGCTCTCGCTCGACGGTTTACTGGGGTGAAAGCGGTTTGTTGTTCACAACGCGCTTTGAAGCGACAAAGTGTTTCCGTCTCTTTTCGCAAAAGCCGCCTTATACTGTTGTGTGACATATAAGACAAGCCCCGTCAAGGAAACAAATCCTTGACAAGTGCCTGTTAAATGCCGATACGAGTGCCAGAATGCGAGAGAGCTTTGCCTCTGTTCAGAGTTCTGTTTGTTTTTACCGACTCCCCCTACCTCTCTCTTGACATCATCAAGACAACAGGAGCAAACTTAATTGCCTTTGATGTTCAAAAACGCCAACACCGGACACTTCTCTTCATTAGTAACTATTTTCGGTGAAATTCTCTTTCCGAAGGAGGAAAATGGCAATGATCTTAAGCCGTTATGTCGCAAAGCAGTTCATTTCAGACTTTGCAAAGGTCTAGCTTAGAGTACGCCCTCTCTGGCTGGAGAAAGACATAGAAAAAGTGGGCTGGATTGGATCAGCTGGTGTATGGGAAGTGCATGTACTTGCAACGGGCAACGTCCTTGTTTGTGCTTTTGTACAATAAAGAACTTGATTCAGTTATCGTGTCGGGAAAAGTTTATTTGGTTTTAAATAAAAAAGGAATAAACTGCCGTACTAAGTACACTGGTGTAAACTTTCGAATGGTGAATAGTTTGACATTAAAAGCGTAAACAGATGCTCGCCCATCGAAATATTAACTTTCAACATTTTCACTTTCAACATTATATTTTCAAAACTACCTTCTAGCCGGGGGTTTAATGCACACAGACATTGGATAGAACATCCATGTCTTCAGGTGACAAATTCGCTACTTTGCCACATCTCGCACTTGCGCAATCGAAGCAGGGAAAACATTGTAATAGCTTCAAAAAATTTGTTTTGTCGCCGTCACGACCAGACTTTCCTGAAGACAAACAGGACGAGTGTGAATTACAGATCTGTCCGCCTGAGTGGGAGCTCGGAGGCATACTCAAGCATAATACCCATGGCTGGTAATAAGTAATGCATTTGCAAAGGAAGAAGCAAACGCCTCAGCCTTGCAACTCTTGTGACTGTGCTCTCTTTCAAGCCACATGTTGACGACTGGCCGTGAATGCCACCGAAAACATCTTACGGGAACAAAGTCGGTCGCCATGCTAAGCAAACCAGCTGCAGGGGTTCTTGTCGGAATTCCTCCCCCCCCCCTTTTTTTGTTTTCAAGGGGGAGACGGTGACAGAAGGTGGTTAAAAGATGAGCGCTATTGACGTGGTGTCTCGGTAGGTGTGTAGAGAAGAGAAGAGAGAAAATGAAAAAAAAAAAAAACCACGAGCTAAAAGCATCACGATCCGGTTAAACAGGTCCTGGGTGTTACCTCCAATCTTCGGCATGGGTGGAGCGGAACAAAGGGGAGAGTCGGATCCGCTGAAGGCAGGAAAGCGATTGCGACTTAAATAATTCAATAACTTAATGGATCCGATGGCCTCTCCATACTCAAACCCCCATTCGGCCCTTTGTGGCGCTAATGAAAGGTGTCTTTAAGGGTGGAGCGGCACAATTGAATTTGGGCAAGTGTGAAATCTATACACTATTGTTGGGCGTTTAGTCGGGGGGCCGGTAACACGTTTTCTGGAAGCGCAACGGCTTGAATGCCTTTACTTAAGCGCGTCTGTTTGACCATTTAAAGCTGCTCCCCGTCAGACAATGAAGTAGCGAATTAAAAGCTTCATGTATATTTGATTGGTGTCTCCCCCGAGTAAAGTGGTCATCTTCCGCCTGCTCGCCCCAGCTCAATGCCCGACAATCCGATTTTTTCCCCCCCTTTCCGCCAGCCGAACTGAGCCCATCACCGGACGGTGGGCCCCATCAAGAGATAATGCACAGATAGCTAGAATTAATAGACTTAGGATCGATGAATCTCGAGAAAACACACCAACATTCAAGACCCATTTAGGGTATTGTCCTGTTCTGAACCTGTGCCCATCTCCTCCTGATCGGTACACAAAAAGTCCACCCTTTTCCGATCTATTGAGCCGGTTTACACAATGCAAGAGTCCTCACACGTCCCGGACTTGTTGATTGAGGGGGGTATATCCATTTAAGTAGTAGCTTTATTAACAAAGCTTATTGCACCTACACAAACAGCTACGTTTGAGGCTGTGGCGATGGAGAATTCAGCCGACGGGAGAAATAGCGCTGGGTATTTTTACAGCTTGTATGCTTGGTTAGAGAGGTGTGCTGATTGGCTGAGTGACATGAAGTAACCATTGCCCCCTCTGGTGTTAATTAACAGTCGTGTTTGCTGACCCCACCCTCGCAATTAGCAAATAATGATTTTGTTACGGGGCTCCAGTTCGTCAAACTCCTGCAGTGTGAAGGAGGTTTGGGGGGGGATGCTGTCGCCGTGGAGCGATAATGCACTCACTGACTGTCGTCTGGTTTGGGCTGTTTTAATTCAACCGGCACTCCATGACTGGAAATCATTGCCGGCTTTCGATTGTGTGCGCGGGCACAAAAAGATGGCGTATTGGATCTAACTTCTATCCTGGGCCTTCTCTCTTGTTTCACGTTTCATTAGGCCCTTGCCAGAGCCGTTACTCCTGACTCGAGGAGGGGAAGGGGAAAAAAAAGGAAAAAAGGAAAAAAAGAGCTGTAAAGGGTAAAACGTGCACGGCCCCTAACGTAATTTCACCGGTCGGGGGATAGGAGAAGGGACCCATCTCTCGCCAGGTAACCGAGGAGACAGGCACAAATGTACATACCTGCTCACTGTGACCTGTATTGCTTTTCAAATTAACCCGTCTTTGTGGGCCCTCCTTTCCGCGTAACTACCCCCCCTTCCCCGTCATTCGATCACTCTCAAATTAATTACAGTCCCGATGGGACATGTCAATCACTGCTATCGAATCTGTGGGTGCGGGTGTCAGGAGGGGGGATAAGGGGGAGCAGAGATCCCCTTGGGGTGAATTCCTTTAACACAGGGTCTTACTGTGAGGGATGTTCGCTGACTGACAGAAATTAGCGACTTCCCGTAACGCGCATGCGCAGTACCTTGTGGGGTCGGGGTAAGCTACTTCGTGTTATCTGATGATCACATGCAGTAAAAATAGCATGTAATGCGTTTCAATTTGTCCATCTCTTGGTCTTCAGTCAGGGTAATACTTTGACTCCATACCTTGTCAGTGTAAATAGACTATATTCGCGGGGGACCCAATTTCAGTCAGATTCCCCTACATAGTGTAATTATTTGAAAACGTTAAATGCAAAGAACCAGACTTAGTATTTCATTCCTATACCCAGCAAGAAATGAGACCGAGGGGTACCCCCCCAACATGT
>NW_019091368.1:565354-653728 GCF_001949145.1 Acanthaster planci
AGTCCTGCGAGACAATGACCAACACAAACCGGGGGGGGGGTTCTCTCCGTCTCATACCTTGCTGCATATGAATACGGTCTACTGCCTGCCAGGATCGAAATCCTGCATGGCCTGTGCCTGGTCTACACCAGGCACTGCACCCGTAAAACGGTTTAAAGTATTATATAATGTGTGCCACGAGTTCTGAAACTGAATACGGTTTCATGCAACTGCTAAAGGTTAAAAAAGAAATGAGAATTGACAAAAATGACCACACGACCTTTCTACAACATCAAAAAAGTTATAATACTGATAATGAACTGCCACTTTTAACTTCACGTTTATCGCATCACAGACTACTTTCTCAAGAACCTTGCATCTGTTGAATTGCTTTACCATTGTTTTGTTTTTATTTGTTTTGATCTATCGAGTTTGTGAAACCTCTAGGTGTATTTTACAGATTTAAGCAAACTCTCTCCAAAAATTCTGCACAGTCACATTCCTGAAAATCGCCAGACCCCGCTCGCTGTATGCAAAGTATCGAACCCAGTTGAACATTTTTTGACGGACAGGCCGGCATTTAGCGCCCAGCTGGACCAAACATGCCTACGCGACAGACATCACTTATCACATCCTGTCTTCCGACACCTCCCCTCCTGTCTTTGGCCCCCATAATTTCGGTCGGACTCCCCGCCGTGAATGTTATTACCTTGCGATCGTTGGGCTCAGCCTGGGCGCGTGTGTAATGCAATGAAACACCTTTTTAATACATACAGCGTGAGGTTTGTTTGCTTTCCAGCGATAAAAACCTTGGTTAGCGATTACCGACTGTTTAAAATCTCATTAGCACTTCCTTCGTTGAGATTTATTAGCAGGTCTATGCTAATAACATCCGAGTGGATTAACCAAAACATGGTTCCTGAGCTTATTATCCTCAACCTGTATGGTTGCCTGAAAAAGGGAAGCTTTTTTGTTAGGGAACAGACACTCTTCACATGGAGGTCGTAGACCCCAGTCACGTGATGAGCTCAACGGCCACGTGATTTCCTGGTGGCGCTGCTCGTCTGGGTTCAAACTTGTCACTCTTCTCGTAACAACATAATAATGTACGAAGCCGGCTTTGTTATGACGGACAACAGTGGCGGTAACCGCTCATTGAAGCAGATGTAATTGAACTTGGCAGGTTCTGGGTAAACCTTCGGGCTTAAGTACGAAACTTCACACTCGAACAAGCCATCCATCATAACCGTCGGTGGAAAAATCGACGACGTCGATATCACAAAGGATTGCTCTCCTTTTCTTTCATCAAAAGCATTAAAGCAACGGTGGTTTGACTGTATAACGATCAAATCCTTTCCAAGTCATAAGCATTTGTTGCACTGTAGCTTCCCTGACCTGAGGGTTTTTTGTTGTGACAATTATAGTAAAGTCAGATCATGGTCAGATACTTGCCGAGATATTTCAGAAGCCAATTCGCTGGTTCTCAGCTGCAGCAGCAGCCCATGGAGGGTGCAGTCCCCTAATTCAAGTCCCTTTAAAAACAGTGTAAGATCAACAAAGTTCCGGGCTCACGACGCCGTTCTCAGCCATATTTCAAATGGCTGCCCTTTATTTTCTCTGGCACTGAGGGACCTTTTTCATTCATAATTTTATCAACTCTGCCCTCGCCGGATGGAGGCTCCCGCATCAAGGGAGCTAACCCTGACCTATGTGTCTAAAATTCCCTCCTATTTTTCGGCCAAACAATCTTGTTCTTCAAAAGAAACTACGGAGAGGCACTTCTTATGCTAATGAGCCGGCAGTTATTATCACTTGAATTAGTGTACTGCTTCCTGGACTTCATATAAGAAATATCATGACGTCCTTGCAGCCGAGCCACGACGATGAAGCCCTGAAACCGGCCGTTTTAATGCGCCCTCATAGTCAACGTACGGTTATTCAAACAGTTGGCAACTTGAACGGCGTCGCAATATAGGCGGTACACCAAGTGGACGACCATTATCTAATATAACCCCCCCCCCCCCGAAAAAAACTTTTTTTCGGCGAGGATAGGATCTTCAGTCCCTTTAGTTGTTTAATAATGTGCATTTCATTTTTATTTTACTTTGGTTTACAGGAAATTTATTTTTCGTACAATAGATATCAAGTACTTTGTACTAAGAATTAAGGCCCGTCCTGGTGTACGTTCTCAAAGGTTATTCAAAAAGATTCTGTATCATGCCCCAGATTTAATCATTTTATGCCATGCATTCGGGACAATCAACGCTGAAAATTTGGAAGCCTTTACTTCTTGATTTTTTCTTAAAATTTCTGCTGAAACTATTGCTTGAAATCTTTTCTCATCAAAGAGGTTGTCGGTTCACGTCGACGAATTTATTCTTACAGCATTTGAAAATATCCCAATGCCCTGCTGTGAAATAATTCAAATACATTATAATCATAATGAAAGATCTCATATTGACGGGTCATAAGAGGGTGGATGGAGTGGACAGGGACCATGCCACAAGTGCATTTGTCAAATAAAGTGACCTGTCGGTTTTATTGGACTAGGCTATATATGGCTTTTCTCTTCCTTCACAGCGTGAAATTCCCGATGTCCTCCTGAAAATTTCGCTCTGGGTCCGGCCTCACTGTGGCAATTGCCTTGACTCCTGATTTTTGCTCTAGGTTCAAAGTCAAATCAACCAGTTTTCATCCCATATTATACGACTGCCAACTATCACAAAGGTATCTCAAAAGGAATTACACTCCAAAACAATCAGGTGCATCATGCAGTAAGCATGAGTGTTGGAGGAGTGTCGTCGCAAAGAGTACCTTTCAGCTCAACGGATGATCTTTTTTCTGATATCTACATATTTTCCATGGATTCTTCTACTTTGAGGTTGTGCTCATTGAAATAAAGAGACGTAAATTCTCTTAGTACCCATTGATGCGTTGGGCCTTACTCAAACAATCCCCAGACAATGTCAATCTTAATTCGAGCCAGAGCAAATAAGTGCATCAGGCCGCCTGAAGCAATTAACTATTTGTACAGGAATCACCGGGCTTTCCTGTCGTCAATCTTAATCCAGGCTAATTTCCAGAACCCTGCTCTTCGCTCATTAGCGAGACTTCATTAGCCAACGATACGGCGGCGCGATCGCGCCACTGAACATTACAATGGAATACGTCTAGGATTTTCAACCTGTTCGCAGTAATAAGACATGCACTGCTTCACCGTTTTGAGCAAAATCATTCACTTAGTCACGACCAGAGAATTTGTCGACGATATCAACTTGACAACTTCTATAGAACTTTAAGAAATTAGACAAGGAAAAACTGGAAATAGAATAAGTTATGTACAAAATGGTTTTTTTCGTACGGAAAATAATTAGCGTTAAACCAAACCGCTGTACTACCAACACGTGCTGACAGCTAACACAAGTTTCCAATCTTTAAATACTACTTTTATTGTTTTTAGATTAGTGTATCGTTTTGTTATTGTTTTGTAAGTTCAATCGTGTCAAACAATCAACAACAAATTGCGACAAACACAAAATCAAAAAGGATTTTAGAGACTTTTGCGTTGAAAAAATGCGTTGGCCGGGAGTCGAACCCGGGTCAATTGCTTGGAAGGCAACTATTCTAACCGCTATACCACCAACGCGTACTGACTACAGACAGTTAAACACATCAACATACAGCCTTTTAAGCAGTAAGATCGCGGACTCAAATTTAAATCAGATCAACGCTGCTAAACATGAAAGAACACTGGTAAACGTTCGCCTTAACAGACAGGCCAGTGTTTCAAATAGAAATGTTGGAAAACAGAACGAGAAAAACTGTTTCTAAAAATGGCCACTACATAATTGCATCAATGTGAGTTTTTTTGAGGTACCAGTTAATATCAGATGAACAGGAGGACTGTCTGGGACCATTTCATTTCCTCCCCAAAACGTGTAAAAAAAAGCCCCAAATTAGCCTGGCACTACAAGGAGGCCATAACGAAATCCTAACAGCTTCTACTCCCTACCCAAAGAGGCCCCCTAAGGTTTAGTTCTATAGTAGTCGATCTTTACCTTGTTTCTGATTGAACTAAAATTCGTTAAAGTATATTTATTGCAGAAATACACGTAAGCTATTTTTAATTGAAGTCGTGTATACACTTACACAGACCAGCACAGGACGATACACGACTTTATAAGTCTAGGGCTACTTCAGTATTTAAAAGGAACGTTTTCTGGTCAACACGGGTGGAAATAATTGTTCTTAGATTTTCAGATTTCTGGGTTCTAATGTTTTTCAAAATTTTGCAGCAGAGTATGAAAAATGGACAACTAGAAATCGGCATAAAAAATGAAGGCTTGGAAGGCAACATATTCTAACCGCTATACCACAAACGCTGGTTGAGGGGTAAATTGATTGTCGGGTCATATATAATAAAAAATGGGACTGAATCAACTTCACGAAAGTATGTTGTGCGAAGATACAAACATAAACCCTTCACATGAAACTCGGAAAAGGAATATTTAATGCCTTGATCTGAGGAGAATTATCATATCACAAGCTATGGATTTCATAAGAATATGTATAAAAAACTGTAAAAGAATTGCGTTGGCCGGGAGTTGAACCCGGGTCAATTGCTTGGAAGGCAACTATTCTAACCGCTATACCACCAACGCTGGTTAGTTATTTAATGAATTCGTCAGGTACTTAATATATTCAAAAATAGGTGATCAATGTTGAAGGTGCAAACAGAAAAATTTTCTTAAAAAAAATCTTTAGTTCCCATAAGCGGCGTGTAATGCCTCACCCGAAATTTTGAAAAAGAAATTCCAAATCGTAATCTGAGGCAAACCATCCTATCGAAACAGTTTCAAGAACAGGAATAAGTGTAGGCCTACATTGGAAAAGAAAAATTGCGTTGGCCGGGAATTGAACCCGGGTCAATTGCTTGGAAGGCAACTATTCTAACCACTATACCACCAACGCTATCTGACAACCCGTGGAAGTTGCCGAAGTATATTTTTAGTTGAAGTGGAGGAATTGCTGACTCAACAGTGCCAGTTCAACATGTACATGTACTTCCACGATACTCCGTGCACAACGGCCCAGTCAAGGCACCTCCTGCTCCACACACGTCAAACAAATCGGTCATAAACCACCGCTCACTTCATTTACACGTCTCGCCTTATGATCCATGGTGGAAAAGGCATTTGCTCTTGTAGATTTTCGAGATTTTGAAATAAAAAAGCTTTGCAGATTTTATTTACCTTTTACTTAACACAGTGGAATCGTGTGGACAGAATTCTTCAAAAACAAAACCCATATGCAACGTTCGTCACGTGTAGGATATTTTAAAAATTAACAGACAAACCGTGAGAATTTGAACGATTATTATTCTTACTAAAAAAATTTAGCCTAAAGAGAGGTCAGCCGTTTTGATTTTACAGGCCATAAGACGGGTGTAGTTAGCCAAGAGTACACAAAACTATAGAGTCAATCTTAGAAAATAAATAAAAACAAACACGCACACACGCCAAGATTCCCTGTCTATATCATGCAGGCAAAAATCACCAATTCTCTCTAAAAGCCAAAAATGAATGTGGAACTAAATTTGGATGCAAGCCTCCAATAAAATACCCTGAAATTTTAGGGCGAATCAGCGACAGAGGTTGTTCGATTCTGTGCTGATTTGCTTGGATCTATTTTAGCACCGTTTATTTATATTTCTCTGACAGATGTCGCAGCCGCTTTAGAATACAGATGGTTAACGAAGGGATTTTGATACTGAATGGTTTTAGGCCTGCATCCCTATGTTTTAAGGAATATCCAGCATTCTGATGAGCTGATGCCAGTACTTCGATGCTTGGACATTCTTTCTGTCCCTGCCATCACTATTCAATCGAAAGTCCACTGTTCTCATATTTTGAATAGGTCGTCGTAGGTTTGAGCCCAGGCACCCGCATTATGGGTCCCGCCCGCTCAATTTGAAGAAGACGCTAAAGTGCTTTGCGTTTTTTTTGATGAATATCGAGTGACCCGTGTAGAGAATTTGTGACCCCCCACTCACCTCATTTACGCGTAATGACGGGGCTGGCATGTATTGGCTGGTATAATTTACTTTTTTGGCTTAAAAAACGGCGAACCAGGGAGGAAGGAAACAGCTTTCACTGTTTCTCCATAGTTTGACTAATGCATTTTTACATCAATTTTCTCCTGGAGACGTGATAGATTATATGAAATCCATTCGTTATGTATAATAATATTGGACTCAGTGCAAAGGATTACTACGAAATTGAACATGGGACACAAGACCCGAGATTGACAGTTTATAGCCCGAGTCATGACGTCAGAACCGTTATTACCCAGAGGAACTCGCATCGCTTCGAGGTAAATAACAAAAAATTAGCGATAAATCTGAACTGAAACAACAATGGAAATTGATGTCTCTCTTCATTAACGCCCATCGCCCTCCTCCCTGCGCCGGAGTGGCGGGTGGCATGTCAGCTTAGCGGGCGGTGAGCCGCATGACCGCCGGCGGGCGGTAGAGCAATCCCCCGCCGGCCCCACGTCCGATGAGCAGGTGTGTGCGGAGGAATCTCATCCTACCGTCCCTAGACAAACACGAATTACCCTGCCATCATCCACTATCATCATCAGCTGGTCCATCGGTTATGCTAATAACTGTCATGACCGTTTGACAGCAGTCCCTTTTTTTCTCGAGCAGTAGTGAGTACAAACAGAGACTAGGCGACGTGGTCTGCGCATTAGAGGGCGTAGAAAAAACAGCCCCCCAGAAATAAACACCAACCTGGCCAAATACCCGCTGAATTGGTGTGGTGAGCAGGTTACACGCTCTTGGGATTTTACGTGAGTATGTTTCGTCATAATGACCCTGTTAACATTTTGCATGCTATCCTTTAGAAAAACAAAGAATTGTAAGGCGAGGAAATTTTGATGTTGATGACAAATGAATGCCTAGCACCTCAGTCTAGTTCTTCTCCAGTGGTTATGTTTCTTTGTTGGTTAAAACAAAAATAGTAGGGATTGTGAGGATTGAGCAAGAGCATGTTTACAGTGACAGTTACCGGTAACAGTCACCAGGAAAGATGTTGATATAATTACCAGTATAGCACCTTTCAAACAATGTGCTGCACTCCCTATAAAAACCATACTAAATTATCCATGATTTACTGGACCACGTGTCATTTTGCTTGATTGCAATTTGGAGATTACAGGTGCCTCCGCTTTCGTCATGTTGAAACCCGTTTATTATTATCAACGTTTTCCATACTGTATACATTTTTGAAAATGCACTGAACCATGGCTCGAATTGAGAAATTTAACGCTGAAAAGTCGGTATTGATTTTTTACGTTTCTGCAAAAGTAAAGCTTGGTGCATTTAGTAGGCTTATAAGTTTAATGTTGAGTAAGATGTTCTATGTTTGCTTATTCTGTTGCCAACTTCCTCTCCATATTCCTCAGTGCTGATTTAGTCTTACCACGGTGGGCATAAATTCTTCAGATTGAAATAAGCCATAGACATGCACACTTGTCACGATGTAACCCCCACCATGAGGTCTCCAGAGACCATGTGAGGGCTCGACATCCCATCAAATCACTTCCACAACATCGTTTTTTTCTTTCTCAGCTGTTGACAAGCTGAACCGAAAACCTACTCATCAAAATTTTAGCGCGAACTCGATAACCCTGGAGATAATGACAGAAACGGTGCGAAAATTAACAGTTGGGCTGACGGGGCGACATCCGACGCTGATTTCTAAAGTGGAAAATCAAGCGGAGCGTGAACGGGGGTCAATCAAGAGCCGGGAAGGCTGGGCACCAACAAGGTCAGGTCAAGGGTCACCAGACTGACGTGTCAGCTTGACAAGTCGGCCGGGGAAAGTGAAGAGACACTGCGGCTCTGATCTGGATGCAAGACATTTAATTTCTCTGATATCAAATTATAGCTTTGGAGATGAAATGTGCATCAACCTTTCCATGGCATCGTTACTGTTTTGCAAAGAAAGTTAAACAATGGTGAAACGAGTACAAAATGTAACCTTACGGGAGATCCAAAATTCTGTTCGACAAAGTCCCTAAAATATTGCAGGAAAGGAGCAAACGTTGCGATCGTTTCCATTTCCAGGATTCTTCGTTTGAAACTGGAACAAATTTCTCAATCGTTGGGTCAGGATTTCTAAAGCAACAGGGGGCGCTATTTATTACTAGCAAGCGCCGCTTACATAGGGTAGCAGTGTTGGAGTGACGGTGTTGAATAGAAAATTTACAGTCTACGAACGAAGTCTCCACAAGTTGAGTAACCTTTTATGGGCAATTATCAGACTTCAAAAATTCAGGAAAACGTTTATATATTTTGTGTGTGGCCTGCAGATGATCAAAGAGGTATCTTGACAAGTTTTCAAAGCGCAGGCTGCATCTGAGCTGCACCGACTTAGAGGGTTAGGGGCCTACGTATTTACTTACATTTAAATCGAAATCCCTTGGTGAAATTAACCAAACGGCAACGATTTACTTTAACGCTAATATGTCGAGGGGGGATTCCGCCCCACCCCGTTGACATTTTTCTTATATCGCCGCAGTGCATTTTCAGGTCTTTTTTGCATTTATTTTCACACCAATTTTGTGAAAATCGAACATACCCCTCCCAATTTTCAGAGACGGGTCAGCCAAATGTATATTTTCCACTGCGGTGCTCAATACACGCGGGCCGGCAAGCGTGTAGCCTTGAACTTCAAGTGACTGTAACAACAAAAACCATAGGCCTATGTCCAATTGAGTTCATACTTCGCGTTTGTAATGATGAGGAGCGTTTTATATGCATGCCAAGTTTTAACAAAACAAATTGAAGGTGGCGCTGCCGAGGTCTTGTGGGCGGAGTCCCCCCCCCCAGCTGTAAGATGGACCAAAATAACCCGGCACCTTTAGGGTTGAAATGGTGACGTTTGCATCTTATTAGTTACTGACGTAATTCCACGTAAAGTTCTCTCATTCACAATGAACCAATTACGTAATTCCTTCCAGTCTTGAACAGGCTGAAGAAGTGGTTGTGCACGAGCGTATGTAACATTGACAAGTGAGGGCGGTATTCCTCCCAGTCATACCAAGCGGTGGAGAAAGTTAGCAATGGGCGAGTTGTTGACCGCACGAACAAACAGAGGGAAAACAGAAAAAAAAACTCCCCACAATGCCATTGTCTTCAGTGCTAGTACCTCACCATTGTGAACATGCATGTTATTACATTGAAGCCGAAAACGAAGAATAATGCCGGTTCGTACTTGGCGCGAAGGCGAATACAAACACGTAATCGTGAGGTCAATTCAACTGCTAATTCCAAAAAGTTGAACACATTTCAAGTCAAGCCACTTTCGCTTTACATTTTGTGACGCCAGCTTTCTTGCCTTCTCGTTCGCCTGAAGAAAAGACGGCCTTAATACTCAGTCACAGTCATGGCTTTGATGATTTGAATTAATGAAATACAACAAATACCTTGAAGGGGAAAAGGTGCGCCTCGGAGAAACAGTCGTTTGTCGTTGAGGAATAATGTGATGTTCGCCATGTTCAAGTCTTACCTATTTCATACATCCCCCGGCACAATGCTACAACCTATACCACTTAAATTCAGTGTCGCTTTGATATTAGTTCATTATGGGAAAAAATCGATTATAATTTGGAGAAAGTTTTATACCAAAAGAAGGGAGAGCTTGAGGCATTTAAGTCAGTGCAAATCGCTTTTTTTTCTGGAGTCAACTCAGACAAGAATTGGTGCTGTGGAATCTGAGAACGGAATCCTTTGAAGTAGCGGACACAGCGTGCGAAGGACGAGAGAGGCGCGCGCAGCACGTAGCACAAACACTCGCAATCAATCCCGTTTCCTCCAATCTTGCAAATCCACGATTACAAGGACGAAACACGAGACTCAATCAAGTAGCCGGGGAAGGTACCGCGTTCCCCCTGCGCGCCGTGCCAGCCACCTGAGCTTGCCTCGCCGGGGTTCCGGAGGGGACCCCCCTCAACCGCCGCGCTAGGCTCTCCAGAAGATTAATCATGTGAGAAGCTCGTCAAGAATTGACATTGAAATCTTAGACTTGTCGGGCCTTCCCGCTTAAAATTAACAAGTCGAGTGCGGAGTCACTGGCACGGGGGCCTCGGACGCGATCGGTGCCGGCAACGACCCACAGAGCACGCAGCACACGAACTCCGGGGGAACCAATCGACCGATAGCCCGGCCATTAATCACCCTCCGCTCCGCTCGCATTCAACTCGCAACCAATAAGATGAGACAGGTACAAGTTGCTCGGCATACTCACCATTGATTTATGACCCTCGAATCTAACACCAATAAGTTCCGTCTAATGCAATAAATTAAGCGGAAAAATCAACCTTGGATCGGCATCCTAAGTGTTGCCGAGTACTTCCCCAGAGTTATCCTTTATCAATTCAGTGCTCAGGAGCGGTCGCGAGTTATTCCCCCCCCCCAAAAAAAATAATAATAATGAATTAGATTTGTGATAATTTGGCAGTCCGAAGATTAGAGCTTTTTACTCCTGAAGTCAACATGGTTTCCAAAGCCGAAGAATACCGAGCCTAAGCCACAGCGTTAAAGGTGCCGTTTGTGATCGATTCGGCTACCGATGTGACCTATAGTGGGTATCAAATATCAACAAACATGGCGTCCTTCCACAACAAAGTGGTGTTTACCAAAAATAATACTGAGTTACGGTATAGTGCTCAGTACATCAGTAGTCCGAGTAAGTACCGGCCGTCGGCTTTAGTTTTGTTAAATGGCACTCACAACACACTTTGCCATTGGAGGACGCTATGTTTGCTGATGTTTTATATCAACTATAGGTCACGTGACTTAGCGGGCGCAATCGTTCTACTGTCAGCAAAACACGGTCAGGAGTTGCAATAAATTTCACGGACGGAGCAGCATCGTGTTTCACATCAACCAAGACGCTCAGCGTCAAGAGTAATATTCGGTTATCTTTTGTTCCGTAAACGGAAAAAATGTTACCACTTTGAATCTCAGTATGTCAATATGGCCTTGGTATAAATTGTATGGTTTAAACGTTTCTTTTCTGTGGAAAGGAAATTACATTGACAAAAAATGCGTTTCTTTCATTACTTCTTTAAAAAAAATGTGTCCCCTTTTCCGGCAGGCCCATGGCCCCTGCTGGCCACGCCCCGCATTCCACCTTTGGGAGTTCCAAGCACTGAATTCCTGCCTCAATTCCTCCATCAAGAGCAACGCACATCATATTGTCGGTGAATTAAGTATTCAATTTTTTTCACCTGCATTACAAGCGCAAGCGAACCAGCGAAGAAACAAAATAAAGTGTCCCATTGCAGTCCCACTGGAGAGTTCTCTCGGCTCTCGACCCCTACACCAGCATCCGTCCCTATTTTTCTGAATTGTAAACAAAGGCAATGGGCAACCGCTGATCTCACAGCGCCCTCTGTGCTTACGACACCAAGGGCATTTTTAAACAGAATTCATTTCGTTGAAAAGCAGCAATTTTAATTGACTGTTGGCAGGGACCCTGCAGAAATTTGAACCAACACCATTGAAAAGCACCTTGGTTTTATGAAAGACACCTAAAAGCTTTATTTCATTTACTAAAGTTTCAGTTTTGAAGAGTATTTATATTATTGGTGACATCTTAACAGATTTCAAATCAAATATCGGTCATCTTTCTAAACTAATTTCTCAAACCAAATTTAGACAGTGGCCATTTTGAAAGATAGTCCACAATCGAATAGGCTCAAGGTTAATATGGTTTGTTAATTTTGTCTATTCTCTTTTCGTCTATTAGGGGTAGACAGTACACGCTCTACGGCATGAGCCTTGAGGTATGGACTCGTTGTTATTTAGTCTCGGGAAGCAATCTTGTGAAGAGACCATGTCTGCAGAGAGAGCGCGTTCACTGACACTTGGGTGTGTCATCTAGCTGCCGTGCACAGCTCTGCCTCGCTCGGTCATATCATGTTGTTGATCTGTTTACGCCGGCCATATTTTTTATTAGACACAAAATGGTGCCGCTCCACGCAGATTAATCAGACGGCCACTCAGGAGGGCAATTCAGAATGCAATAACTGTCATAGATTCCAAATAAACGGTCGTCATATTAAAATTTGGCGAGCGCTCCTCACTCGCCGATCGCTCAGAACGAGAGGGAGACGAAAATAAGAGTACGGGGAAGGGGGGACACTCGCGCAGAAACCCGCAATCACAGGTGCTGTCTTATATTACGAGTTTTCATACACAATTACGCAGTGTTTAATTTTCTCTGATTTAGGGGCTGGAAACGTAACACCACCGGGGCAGCGGAAACGGGGGATGGGACGCATTAGTCAGGTTACCTGGGTATCCCTTGCCTTGGAACAATCTCAACGGGGACTTCATGCTCGCACCAATTATTGGCAATTTTGAGGCGAATATTGGGGGAACATTTCGGTGTTAGGGACGGGGATGAGTGACGGGATGCGGTCGGTTCATTTCGCCCGATTCGAAACCCTCCTTCGCAAAAGGTTACTTGTTCTCGGTGAGAAAAGCAAACAAAACGCGATAGTCGGACAATAAGTAGGAGGAATATCGAATTATGCTGTTTTGGCCTTAGTAAGTCAACGGGACGTATCGGTCGGGTTGATGTGTCCGGCCACAGTTGTTTATGCCTTCCCACAGAAATACCAGTTTGGTGACTGACATACTGTTGAAATTTAATATGCACATGTAATTTTGTATTTTTTTTTTAAAATTGAAAAGACTACCAATGTTCCAATGGAGAAAAAAAAGAACAAGAAAAGAATGGAATGAGTTTTAGGCTCGATACCGGTAGTTCACAGCATACTCTTGTCCGGGAAACAAGGTTGGCGTATTTCAGTGCTCTCTGCGTCACCCACTTATTAAAACTGTCAAACTGATTTGGAACATGATATCGTAATGTGATGAGACCTAAGATAACTGGCACAAAAATGAAACCTTGAAAGTGTGCGTTATGGGTACAAAAATCATTACTTTTGACAAAAATGAGGCCAGACTGACACGAGTTGGCCAATCACGTGCCGCCTTTTCATCATCGATTCCGTCGTGGCTTATGCTGTTGATACTATGTGAGGGAAACTTTTAACCGGCGGGCATGTCGAGCAACCCGCCACCCCACCCTAAACAAGCCGGGATATTTGGCGTCTTGATCCACTTACACTTGCTGGTTTAAGCCTCTTCTCCACTACAACCCGCCTTGCAGCCCCGCAGCGATGGGGCCAGCCCCGTATGGCACCTCCACGCCGTATCGTAGCTCAGTGGCGTTTCATCTACTCTCCCCTTCCCCCTCGTAAATTTTGTCTGAAGATGGATCGGATTGAGCCCCGACTAAGGTCTTATGTTTCCTACTCCAAAAGCTCTCTGCATAACATGAATAACGAAGGGTTATGGATGAATAAAACATGTTTTCCTTGCAAAAGCTGCGTTTGCATTTTTATTCTCTTTTCAGCAAAATGGCCTGAATTGTTTCATTTATAGGTGCGACGTTCATTTTTTCTTTAGATTTAACACTGAAATCAACTTATTATTTCTAATATGACTGAAGTTTTGAATTCTCAGTCGAAATAAATATAATTTATAAATTAAAACCTAACTCACCGCAAAACGTATAGATATGTTAAGAGTCAGGGATACATGTAATTATAATTGAAAGGATAATTTTTTGAAGTAAAAATGGAGTAAATGCTTCCATTTTCTCCCTAATTTTAATGTGATTTGAGCTGAAACAAAATGAACATAGATATCGTGACAAAATAAAACATTTTAGAAGAGTTTTGTGTCAAACTGTGTAATATTATAGTTTTAATAAAGGTACAGTGCCACTTTTTACATGTCAGCCATCTTGAATTTGCTTGTACCACTTACATTCAGTGCGCTTTCTTATTGGCAAAAGTCACTTTTTGTACCTTCGAAACACATCCGATGGCATTTCTATCGGTGTATCTGATACTATCTGCTCAGTGAAATAATTCAAGACATGTCCTTCTGTTTGTATAAATTGATCAAGTGATAAACTTACAGTTGCGTTTCATCATTGGTTTAGTTTATAAACTAAAGATTACGCATGTACATGTACATCATCAATGGAACTCACGTATACGCGAAGGTTTACACTGGCCAAGATGTACCCACAGACATAAAATTTACCGGGGGCGTGTTTCGGCGACCTAAACCATGAACATGTTTCAGCTTAATTTGGTCATTGGTTGAACGTTTCGCAACTTCGGTTATGCCTCTGTGACGTCATTGTTCCGACCGAAGGTTAGGGTTGGTTCAGTGCCTGTTCAAAATGGCGGAAAATAAACAGACCATTTTCGTCGCCTCTCAAATAAATGAATTAGACATTCCAATTTTTTTTGCTTTTGTTTTTGTTTTTATGCAGTGAATTAAAAGGAGGTATTCTCGTCTAGAATGTGAAAAGCGAGGGCAAGACTGGTAAGAAATATACCAAATGGGGAGTGAAAATGGCATTCATCGCCAAAGTCATTTACTTGCTTGCACTTTGGCACTGTCGGATGACGTAAACATGTCAGGTTCTGTGTTTTTGTGGGCCGCGTTGAACATGTTCCTCACAAACATGTTTTTTGGTTAGGGTGCGCCAAAACACGCCCCAGATTATGGGTCGCCGAAAGGGCGCCCTCCGAGTTCTCTCTAAACATCTCTTTCTATGAATGAATCACAATCGTAGAAAATCTACGCGCTGAGGACGTGCGGTTCTAGCCCAGCCTTGAAAGAGGGCCTTGATGCGGACAAATCAATCATTGTCGAGGATCGAATCTGAAATGTTTGATATTTGTTTATTTACGATTTTTTTTCAATTTAAGAGCGTTGACCTCGGGGAAAAGTTTATAGCTGAATTGCAAAAAATCGGTTAAGCTAGATAGGTTTAGGACTATGCATCAAGAACTCTGAAAAAAAAAACGAAGATGAAAAATTGAACCATTTATGCATCAATTTAACTTCCCCTCCTGATGTTGTTCTCTTAGTTTTCACGGTTATTTGTGAGGAGTTTTTTTTTGTCTGTTTGTGATTGTGGAAAGTAGCAGATTAAAAAAAATCTATTCGCCTGTCTGCTGTGGCTCGAGGTTGGTACATGGGCAACTGACAGCGGCATTTTGAAGCCCTGAATATCGAAAGCACCCTTGCTCGAGATGTTACTGTTAAGTCTATACAACAAAGGTCGGTTTAGATCCTACTGCGACCGGAGACGAGGTTAAGAAGGAAGACATCCATTCCCTGGAGCCTTTTCCGAAGAGTGCGGAAGTCAGTGTTTAAGAACTGGGATACTCCCTCAAGAGGCAAATAAGAAAAAAATGGAGGACGAGTCCGCAATGAGGGTGCAGTCCATTGATTCAAGTGAGAATTTCTGGCCAGCTCATGAGCATTAAAAGTAGCTCCCCCACAGTATCTTTTGTAAAAGGAGATTGTTTGGCCCCCAAAATGGTGAGATTGTGTAAATCCTTGCCAGGATCAACTCCCTGGGTCTTTGAGCTTTCATATGAGAGCAGAGTGGCTAAAAATACGGTTGAAAAAATTATCTTAAGTTCCCGAGAAAGTTGAGGATTGTCACTTGAAAAATGGCTGCACTTTTCGAGGGGTAATTTTGTTTGTGGGAATAACTCAAAATGTCATCGGTTAACCCACAGAAAATTGAAAAGAAAGTGAAAGATTATGGACCATCCAATAATGTAACGTGTGTTTCAGATGCCTTATGGATGTTGGTACGCATGTTATTGGACCCCGAAAAAATGCTGCTTTTACAATGTTTTCAATGGTGCTTGAATTAGTGGACTACAACCATCCACGTTCCCAGGTTTATTACACAGCCTTTGCAAATGAGGTGACGTGAAGACACGGGCCTGCCGAGTTTGGAGGTGCATCGAAGAAAAGTCTACGAACTGTCGGTGCTCAGTCATAGTCGGCGCTCCACTAACGAACCATGAAAACTTCAGTGGTATATGGCGGCAGTTTTTAGTGGGCGGGGGTGGTTTTCTCAATCTCGGTTTTGTTTATTTCCCTCTGAGTTTGTAGTTGGCGCAGTTGCCCGACGCTCATGTTTCACACTGGCCAAAACTTCGTCTACTTTACCTAAAAGTATCATGAACACAGTGTGCCCGGGGCTTCAATCTGACCAATATATTGGCGGTATTGATATCATGCCAGTCAATTCTCCTCCATATCTCTCAGTTTTCATGGAGCCATAATAGTCTCCAAGGAGACCCAGAAATAAGGTAAGAGAGAGGGGGAACGTAGCCAGGATGAAAGAGAGCCCTCCGTTTCAAGTTCGTCGAACCCGGCGATTGCCTGGGCCCGGTAGAGCCCTGGCACACTCTCAATTTCCATGGTTTTTAGAGTTGAACACAAACCGACACGCAAAACTAGAAAAACAACACCCGAACCGACAAGTGGCAATCGCCCCGTCGCACCTGCCTGGCCGCGCCGCGCCATTGGACGGCACCGGTAATTTCACCTCTCCGCCCCGGGCCACGCCGCACACCTTTGGCGCATCGCGTTATCCAGCTGGTTGTCCGTCTACCGCAACCGCGGACAGTAATAAAGGCAGCGATCCTGCCAAGTATCATGACACCCTACCCGTTAGGCGGGAGATACTTCCCGGGCCCCGACACCGCATTAAATCGTTAAAAAGGAAAATCTACCGGCGGGCCTGCGCCTGGTAACCTGCCTCTTCCTCGTTATCTTATCCAAATCCAATGGTGTTAAATATCTAATCCGGGTGTAGCTGAGAAAACAATGTTAGCATTTCGTCGATGAGAAGCTATACCCCTAACCTTTGACCTGAACAACAGGACCAGACAACTGGGGAATTAGTCATCCAAATTGAGAGAGAAATCTCTAGGATAAATATAATTATCTATTTTCATATCGAATCAAGGCTCCGACTCTTTTGCAAGTTTGGCAATGACACATTTCCAGATCTTTTAACTACAGGGGAGACACCTTCATCAAACCTGCATTTGTGGGGAAATATTGTTTTTATGTTTTGTGTAAGACTAATTTCCGTATGGACAATAAAGGTATCAAATCAATCAATCAAATCAAATCAAACGGTAACCTGCACAGTTGGGTGCCAGTTCCTAAGAATATAGCCAGCAGAGAAAAGTATTGGCACTCCATTAGTGCGAGACCTTTTTTTTTTCATGTGACCACACTCGTATCATCGATGAGCTAGTTACAGTATTTCAAAAAAGGCCAGGTATTTCAAGAACAAAGCGCGTGTGCATGGTGGCGCGTGGCTCTGCTGATAGGCAGACCTTGCGCGCATGTACTGCTATTCCCGAATGACCTCGGATGCACTTCTGTTTGTTGCATGCACTGTTGGCATACTGAACTTGTTTAAATCTTAGCATCAAACCCGTTTTTTATTTCCTAACCTAAGCGGTCGCGGCCCACTCATGTTGCACGAAACGGTGCAGCATTTTCCCCAAGTTCTTGCCAGACATTTCAATAATCGTTGGCAGTCTGCATCCTTGCCTCCATTACAGTCGCCCAATCTGAGACAAGACCAGTCTTTAACCACGATGTACCGTAACTGTGCTCAGTCCAGATATAGTTTCCAACGACAGAAAGTGAAACACAGTAACCGTATTGTGGATGTATTTCCAAAAACATTGGCTGTTTGTATGAAGAGCGTAAAGTCATGCTTAGAAAGAGCAATATCTGCTGATAAGATGGTGGACGCAAAGCATCATAAACGATGGAACATATGAAGTTCTGCAATCAACCCAGCATCTTGATTGGGTTGTCCTGTGGGGGCGCTTTCCGAAATACCACTTGCCAATGTACAATGTACATGTAGGCCTACATGTATGGAGAACGAAAACTGGTCACCTGCTTTTTGCCTGTCAAAAAAGCCGAAAAGTGTATTGAACGTATTGACAACTGTTCGTTCTACTTTGCTGATTTGGGGATGCCTGAAAAACAGATTTTACTAAGGCTACCGAAAAGTGGTCATCTGCTTTCCTCCTTTTGAGCAAACATAAAAGTAGATCGACCGTTTTGACAACAACTGTGAATTCTAGGTTTCTGCTTTTTAAATACTGGAGAAGCAGATTTTACATAGGCGGTCAAAAAATGGCCATCTGCTTTTATACCTTCAAAGGGCCGTGAACCTGTAGGTTACGACCATTACCTTTCTAGTGGATCGAGGACATAAAAATCAATAATTTCGCTCCACTCTAACTTTGTTATGAAAGATTTCAATGTTTCCCTGCACGCAAGCCTGCGTGTCTGTTGGATTATAGCAGTTTAGTTTTCTCAGCCTCATAGGGACACTTTATACTGTGGCATGCGACTGGTCCACAGAAAGTTTGGTTAAACATTCGTGCATTGTGTGACCATATGTATATCTATACCGGTAGACAAAATGGGGGGGAGGGGTCAAATCCCCCTTGTCGCATGCGGCAGTATGTGTGTCCCTGTGAAGCCGAGAAAACTAACGACATCTCAAAGGAAAGAAACCAGAGCGGTTAACTGCAATCATCCAAAAGATACGAAGGCTTACGTGGGAAATATTAGGATCTTTCATTACAAAGATAGAGTGGACCGAAAGTGGTGGGGGAGAGGGGGCAATATTGGGGGAACATTTTAAAAATAAGTTAGGAAAAACGAAGAAAATAGAAATAAGAGAGGAAATGGGACGAAAGTCACAGATTTGCTTTAGAAAATTTCACGCCTCCACCCTTTCATGGGTTTATCATAATTTATCAATTCTCATCTGTCGCCAGGTTTGTTCTATTTTTTCCAGGGCGGATCCAAAAATGATTCCCCCCGGAAAAGTCCTGGCGACGCCCATGCTTACCCCTTCAAGTTTTCCTTTACAAACTTATTTTTTTTTTAAAGTGATTTTTCTGTTGGATCCCAGTGGCGTAACTGGGGTGTATTTTGCCGGGGGGCACTTCGGGGCACTCATTTTCTGGAGAGGGTACTCAGTGGGTTCCATCAGAGCTAAAACACTGACCAAGGAGAACAATCACCAGTTATTTCCCAACTCTAATTCTGAGGCACACGGTGGGAACAGGCCTCGGGCGGTGAGGGCGTACTCCCCCCCCCCCCACATCCCGAAACCCCTGATTTACGCTACTGGCCACAAAGTTCTGCTCTACTATTTTCTTACACGCAGAGAGATCAAAAGAAGAGTTGATGTGACCTTATTCATGAGTCGGCCATATTCAAATTGAAAGAGAGGTTAACTCTTCATTTTTTTTAGACTTGAAAGCATCAATGCAATAATAAAATGACATTTCCTGTCGAATTAGTACCTGTCTGCTCTGATGAATAACTTCATATTTGTGATAAAACGTAATTAAGTGTTTTACGCCAGAGTTTGAAAAAGAAATGGTACCATCCCATTCGACAGTTCATTCAATGGCCAAGAATGGCTTCCGTAGTAATAAAGTCCATTGGGTAAAATTCGTATCGCGTCTAAAGCACTTTTAGTAGCGCCGTCGTTTTGTCGGCGCTGAAACTTTAAATGGTCGAGTTCGGGCGTCCTTTCTTGACACGGGTTTCTCGTTCTCGCGCTCGAACGGGAAGCACGCCTCAAGGACACTGTTCTCGGAACAGGATCACACACCACCTCCTCGTCAATGTTTTACAGGAACACACGGAAGAACTCGTGAGATTTTGAGTTACAAAATTAACAATTATTTTCCGTAACAAAGAAATGAATGTTCCTTTTTAAACAGAAAATAATTCAGTCCAGTTTTCTAAAGTTTACTTTGAAAGAACGTACATGGATGCCGCCATGTTGCATGCAACAACTGGCGATTACAGGTTGTACGTTCCCGGCGTTCGAGCGTCGGACTAACGAACAACAAATTGAGTTGTTCATGAACATACGAGAACAAGCCGCCCGAACTCAGCCGCTGTCTCGCGTGCACGTGGTTGATGAAGTGAGCCCTCTTGCAACCGAGGGTCCTTTGAGACTATTTATGTGATGTCCATTCTCCGTTGTACATGATTGTTTGCCTTTGTAATGCATACTGATGTGAGTTGCAAACTGTGAAATTAGACTCAAAATAAGTTCAGACTTGACTGAACAAAATTAATATCAGCTCAGATGACCTCATGAGACTCCAAGTTGCTTTTATAGAGCCCCGTGATTTCAGGTCTCACATCCCGGCCTAATATCAAATGGTTTTTCACTTTCGAATTTGGGCTCTGGGTGTAAAAAAAATATTGTGGGCTTGATTACCCCAAATCAAGATCCCTCGTGCAGTATAGAAAAGAATTCCACTTTAAAAGTCACTTTCATGAGCGCCGAGTATACAGTGGGTCACCGAGGTGACCGACGAATCTAGAAATTTCGTATGACCGTCGCGAGCTGGTCCCTATGTCGTTTCACGGAATGAAACAAAAAATGTCACGGGGTGACGGCTTAATCGACCTGCCGAGCAATGACAGATTTGCCTTCCCGTTTCGGCTTGAGCTGCCTGGACTCGCCTGTTTGTCTGTGTCACAGATCCGTTGTACTTTCAGGTCCTAGGATAGGATCTGTCCGGATTAGGCCTCTGATTGCCCGTTCTGTGCATGTATGACGCTCAGTCGTTGCATGAGGGATGGAAGGTTAATCGTGGTCAGTGAGGAACCTGCTCACCAGTCCCAAACTCCACTCAACCTATGGCTTGCTAACCTTTTGAGTCCAGCTGAGTGCAGTGGGCAAATGGAGCTTTTTTCTTTAAATGATTGTCCACTTTTTTCATGAGTAAAAGAACCTTCCCCAAAAGTGGTATAGTACCGTTTCTAACTTACTTTGGAGCTTTCAAAATGGCAACGTGTCATAAGGCGGCATCTTTGCTCAACCCTATGGAATCGAACTTTTTAAGTATTTACGTATTCCTACCAAAAATACTCTGGTGAACGCTATAATAATATGCAGGCCTCTTGGATTGTTTCCACATAGCGCATGCAGGCTACAGTGAAACTCACTAGAACCGTTCCTCCTATTTTACCGTATCGATATTTGAACTTTTTGATCAGTATCATCGTTGTCATGTCACAATTTCCTACCCCGCTAGGCCTGTCCCTTATTGAGCCTTATCGCAATCAAATGTTGAACCTAAGTAGGTCTACCTATGGACCCAATTTTATGGACTTGATGTGAAATCTAAAGCAACAGACCTTGCCCCCTGAGCGCTATGCAGCAGACTCTGTTATTCCAATGGTCAAGTTACATCGTGACAAGATACCGAGTTCATTCTCGTCTCTACCCAGACATCCTATTACACTTTTTGTCTCCGGGGAGGCTGTATCACTGGATCTTCTGTGATTAGGACGAAATGTTCTATCTTGGTTTGAGACGAAAGGATAAACTCGATGTGTTGAAAACTTACGTCCACTTGCGAGTATTTTTTTTTTTGCTTAAATCAAACGCAACTCTACAATGGCCTAATCGTCCATCTTTTGCTTACTTTGATGCGTTCAAGGTCAAGTATATTGCTCACCGTATACTCTTTTCACATCGGAGATAACTAAATTTTTTTCTGTCTGCTTGTTGACCATTAATCAGTTGGGGTCAAAATGTTATCTTCAAAATTATCGATAATGAGGATTTGTCTGACTGGGTTCATATTTTTTTGCCCCTCGTTCCGCACATTTGCTACTAACCTCAAATAACTGTTATCCGTGTTGAGGCGAAAAACAATTGATCCACATTATTTCTGCGTAACATTATATACCTACCCAACCTGATGACATTCAAATTTGAAAGAGCTGCCAAAGGTGTATAGGCCCTAATCACGTTTTGTTTCAAATGAACCATGAGATTATGAGTAACACATGGTTTTATGATTAACCTAGTAAGTTTGATTAGGCCTGTAGAAAAGTTAGCGATTTGGATTTGGCGTGGAGTCCACCCTCATGTCTGGGTACTGCGTTCGTTTCAACTCTGGTCTCCAGAATTTCTTTCAAATGTTCCAGACACCAAGACCTTCACTTGACAATCATCTTCATTTCTTTACCTTTTTCTTGGGCCTTCTTTTTCTTTGTCTCTTACGGCGGAAGGCAATTATATGGGGAAATACGTTCAAACGAATTTATCGCAAATAGCAAACGGGCGAGTTTGTATTGGACACAGCTCTGGTGCCGAAAGTTCCCTCGTACCACTCTCTCAGTTGTACTCAAAACAGCACTGGACGAACGGCTTTCACGTTTTCATACCTGGTAATCCCGCCAAGCCCTAGCTTGGAATGAATCTGAAGTACTTGCATTATTTCTGGGCTTCAGGTATTGTGTGCACAAGACCCGACAAGCCCGGCATTCATGTGACCAGGGCTCACAGTGAGTGACCTGGCTAGGTGAATGTTGAACCGGCACGTAGGGCCCATTATTGGCGAAGCAGGAGCGGGCCTGTCACTTGACTTTGGAATTGTGACCCAGGGATCGTGTCCAACTCTATGGGAACCATTTTTCGGGACACGGGTTTGTGCTTAATCAATTGGTCGGTAAAGAATGGAGTGGGGAACTTGGAGAACCAAGAGAAAAGGGAAATGTAATTATTTCATCCCTCTTTCCCCTGAAGACCCGTTGCTTCATTCAGTCCCACCACATGGTCAACAACCGCGGTGCTCGGGTTAATTTGTTGTTAAAAGAGCCAGGAATGTGTTAACTCCACCACTTACTTTACTAGTTAACCAGTCCATTCTGAAGGTGTTTTTCCTAATGAACCGAAAATTGGTCAAGCGGTTCAAATTTATTAGAGCGGTAGCAGACTTGAGCTAACAAACTACAGACCTATTCTACCCGTTTTTTCTTTTCTGAAGTATATGAAAAACCAGTTTTTAATCTAAATCTCAATATGATTTTAGACCCAATCGCTCTACAGAGCTTGCTCTTCTCGATGTCTTAAGCAAGATCATTGATGCTTTTGAGAAAAAAGTTTCCTTTGGTATTTTTCTAAACCTGTCCAAGGCCTTTGATACAGTAAATCATGACATTCTTCTTAATAAACTAGAAGACAGTTTGTTTCTTACAATTCTCATCAATCTTTAGATCAGACCATCACTCGTGGAGTTCCCCATGGGAGTGTGTTATTACCATTAATATTCATTATTTATATTACTGCTATTTGTAATTGCTCTGATGTTATGCCTTTCTGTCTTTTGGCAGATGATATTAATTTACAATCACCGTAATGTGAATACAGCCATCCATAATGTTAATATTGAAAAGTTAAAAACAAGTAGATGGCTTAAAATTATTTCAAATAAATTATTACTTAACGTACAAAACAAACTAGATTATTTTTGTCCAAGGCTGCATGAGTATCAAGCCACAGTTTCTCTCACCTTTGGTGGCGCTGTCCTTAATCAAGTCAAAATCACTAAATTCCTTGGCCTTTACAGAGATAAAAATCTCTTTTGGAATAACCATATTGAAGTCACGTGCACTAAAATCTTGAAAAAAATGTTGCGGCCATAAAGAGTGTGAAATATGTCTTACCCCATTCTGTCGTTTTAACATTATATAACTCAGTCTTCTATTCTTCCGTATTCAAACAATGCCTTAATTTCATTAGGAGAACTGTCAGCCGCGCGTGGCCCTAACAAACGTTTTGCTTTGCAGAAGGAAGCTATTCGTATTGTAGCAATGCAGTTTACTTGGATCATACAACTCTTCTACTTGGTAGACTATATATCTTGAAACTGAAGGATCTTTACCATCTCCACCTGTGCGTATTTATGTTTAAATATGTCCACAACATACCCCCATAAGTGTTTGATGATCTATTTTCAGTGTTCATTCACACGGACACGTAGTTCATTTAGAGGTGATCTTTCTGTGAGACAAAACGGAACATCATTTTTCAGAAATAGTCCATTTCAACGTGGTGTAAGATATTGGAACAAACTTGATGTTAAACTTACAGAGTGTAAATACTGTGGTTTCCTTCGCTGAAAAACCGACGAAAACAATAATTATACACATCTTATTCTGAGATTGAAATATAATTGTTATATAAGCTATTGTGTCTCACCGCTGTTGTCCTGTCCGCCGGCCGTTTCATGTCTTGAGTCTAAGTTGTCTTGTCCAAGAGAAAGGTACGAAGCGTTGCTTCACCATTTTCCTTCGTGTTGGAAGCATTCTCTTTTTTATGTTAAGCTTAAACACAATTGTTAACATTATCTGACTTATCTTTGTATTAAACGTAATTAAAATACACATGTAATCCTGTTATAAATGATGTCAGTATGGAAATAAATGTTGTTGATTGATTGGATTTTAGAGTTGTGATTAGTCCCTTGGCATTGAGTTGAAGGAAGTTTGACAAGGAAAATTTAACCTCCAAGGGCTTTATAATTATTATCAAAATTCATGTCAAACATTCCCTCATGCGTTAATTCCAACGTGGAAATTGTGATTATTCAGAAGAAAGTGAAACCGCCAATAAGTTGACCAGCGTCATTTTTCTGAATGCAAGGGATTTTCGAAGCGGCCGGTTTATTAGCGGCCGGTTGGAATCATATTTCTCAACAGAGATAATAATTGGAATGCACTGTTTTCACCTGTTTATTAGTTAGGATAATAAAGTACCACAATACTTTTTCTGGAATTAATCTACTTAAGAGATAACTTTGTCATTTCTCTGATGCTCGTGAATATTTACGACTCAACTATACCTATTCCCTTTACTGTATAGTATAGAGCCCTTTTGCAACGTCAGGAATGTTGGCTTCGTGAGAGTTAAGAAGTGAAAAAGAAAGGAAAGGGGATCAAAATCACCTAAATACCAATGACTTGAGCCCCTCAGTTTGCTGCTGCTTAGTGTCTACCCCCCCCCCCCAAATGTTGCCCCACCCCTGGTAAAAGAAATCCTGGCGGTGCCCATGGTCAGGGCCGTGTAGTTTTTGTCAACCAATGGATGGTAAACTGCGGCTGCTGTCGGCACAACAAAAGAATAATTTACAAGGGGTTGAACAAAATCCCACGCAGTAATTAAAACACTGAAAAATTGATACTTAATCACCCGCCCAAAGAGTTTATGCAAGTTGCGCCCTCTCGCGATAGCCCTGCGCTAAAGCTCCCGCGGTCACGGCCACGGTCATGTCAGAGATCAGAGGGCGAACACATGACCAACCACCCTTCAGCGCAGTGCCCGTCCAAAGCATCTTCTTGATGTGACGAGTCTTCCTGATTCGATTAAAATTTCCACCCCTTCCCTCTGAACCTGTAGTTGGATCGGTCTGCCGCTTTGCCGTGTTTCAGCGCGATGTTCCGGAGGCTGCCCAAGCATGGGACGGGTGCACCCTCACGTCAAACGACAGAACTCAGTCGAGATATGTCGACTACTTGCTGTACCCACAGCGCTCCGTGTGCCGGATAGCAAAGAACTGATCAAAATCATTTCATTGATTATGAGACTAACGTTTTTGGACAACATTAAAAGTACTAAACGCTTACATTTTACCGTGGCCCAGAATGTTTTAATTCCTTATTTTCATTGCCGCTACTTCCAATTTTCTTTTGAACACTTGAGCTGGATGGTTTGGCAAATTCCCTTACCCATCTCATATGAATTTGCTGTCTTGAATTTAAGGCATTTTCTGACTTTTCGTTGTCACCACTTTAACAAAGTAATATCTCTTTCTCATTTAAGACTTAAAACCATGGGGAAAATATCCGCAGTGGCTTGAAATCAAAATTATTATCTTGAATGTCACATTACAAAGATAAGGTGCTTTACTCCTATGTGACATCATTGTCGCCTTTGGAGATCACTGCAGTCTTCTCGGAAGTCACTTTTACTTCTGAATATCGATGTTGTGTTTTTATTTGATCCAATTTTAATTTGTTTTCCAACTTGAGGAATAAACCTCAGTGGGAACTTATAATAACCTTGAATCCTGCAAATGGCGACAGTAGCACAAAGGTTGGGGACTCGAGTGTGATTCCGGATCATCGTGCAAGCATCCCCAAGACGACCTTCATCAAGGAGTATCGACGACGACATGGAAAATCTGACTAGAGTTTATGAGAGTACAGGTTTTCCCAACCAGTGTCAACAAAAGGCGTTCACTTTTATTAGCATGCATTCAAATTCATGCTTTTTAAAATGTTGTTCAAAGTGGGGTTTCCTTTTCATTATCGCGTTCATTTTTGTTTTGTGCAAACGACAGCGCATGGTAATTCTCTTTCCTTCATCGTGATTATCCCCTTCCATCAGTTAAACTTTAACTGACTTTCACGAATTGGTCCGATCCACTTGAGATTTATCGAGGCTTTTGAATCTTTGTGGTGTTTTCGGTTTTGTTTATAGTCAGTCTATTTCAACGTTCAATTTAGAAATGGTCTTTTAGCCCCGGAGGGATACTATACTCCAGGCTACTCCACGATCACAAAATCACTGTCTGGATCAAAGAAAGTATCCTTTTCATCTTGAAACAGTCAGGCTCTCTTAGATTGACTTCCATCAGTGCAATTGAAATTCAGAAAAAATTAACAGGAAAACAATGTATGTTCTTGTTTCCTTGAGCATGTTATTCACAAGTCTTTTCTCTTTTTCTTTTCCAAGAAAATTCATTTTGATAAAGTGCAAAAATGAATGAGGAGTCACGCTTAAAGAGACGAATTTGAATGGAAAGATGCTGAAATTGCTGGTCGATTAGAGGTTTTGATCAATCTTCCCAAGGACCCCCCTTCGAATTTGAATTAAGGAAAAGACTATTTGAATGAACTTCTTTATCGAATGAAAGCTTGAAAACGAAATCGAATGAAACGTTTCATGTATGGATGTAGATATAAAGGCTCATTCATTTTAAAACGAAGTTGAATGGTCCACGCATTAAGTTAAATGATTTTTAAATGGAATTCACCGGGGAAACATTATAACACACTCAATGACCCCAAGTGGGCGTTTTTGGAGTTGTAACTTCCCCCTGAGGGGGCCTCGGGCATGTTATTTTTTTATAAATTAAAATCTCCAAACCCTTAGAAACATACTAGCATCTTCCTTGGAGCAGATACTTGTTTTAAGAACGCAACACATTTTGACATCTGTTTTGCCCCCCCCCCCCAACAAAAGTGGTCATCGTGCATTTTGACGGCAACGTATTATGGTTGAATAGGTTGAAAAAGTGGGTCACTTAACCGATGTTACTTTTTTGAAAAGAGAAGCAATCTTAAAATTGCAGCCCCTCTAGTCGATAAAGGTAACCATGTGGATTCCATGAAACCGTTGTCAACAAGTTGTCCCCTTGCCCTCCGACCCCTGACATCCCTAGTTCATCGTCAGGTCTCTTATAGAAGACACACCCTCCAGGAAAAGATCCTGCATATTGCTCCACCTGCCCGCAGCATCGTCCACCAATCGACTGTGGGCGGTTTCTGAGTATTGGCAAATAGCGACAGTACATTTCACGGAACTGATTCTATAGGACAGCTGCAGGCATTACACAATCTGTGTAGGGATCATGACGAATTATTTGTGACAAAGGGTAAAGAACTAAATCAAAGGCATAATTCCATATTACTGACAGTCCCGGTAGGAAAGAGCTGGTGAAGAAAAAAACCAACACTGATGAGCTTATCAGTCACCAACCAATTATCTTGATCGATTACCTTTATACTCCTTTGATTGATCGATGAATAACGAATTTAATTGATATCGATTATAGCTGTTAAGCGATTAACCCATCCGAATACCCATGTTATCAATCAATGGATTCATCTGTCCATCGATCTGTATTTTTTATTACTAATAATTTCAGTAATCTGCTTCCCTTTCAAAAAAAGAAAAGAAAAACATTTTAAAAGTGGCCTTTACACAACTTAGCAAAAATCAATTCTACCGGACTTGAGCCTGCTTACCCCCTCCAACAAAAATCAGGGAATTTGCAAAACGAAAAAGTAAAAGAAAAAAGTACATGACATAAATTTTTTTCACACTTTTTTAATTTATATTCAATGATCATCAGTGGACAAATAAAACCATGTTGTTTCCGAGTCGAAAAAATCGTACTTTTTATATTTATCTGAAGAGGTTTTTTATATTAATAAAATTTCCAACTTTTTCTTCTCTTCGCATCATTGAAGCATTAGAATGCAAGCTGACAATAAAATAAGAGGAATCAAAATAATGAGATGCAATAATTTCATTTTTAAAACCCTGAAGTCAAAATGCGGCTTTTCCAAATTTTATGCATATTCTTTAAATGCCATATATACTTTGTGATGAAATTTAGACAAAAATCCTAAAAAAGTACATGTTATTCTTTGGGCGAAACGTGCTGTAATTACACCATCGAATAATTTGCCTGAATTTGAACTGCGTTTGTTTTAGTGTGGGTTTTATGAATGATTCAATCATGGGCATTGTAATTTATACACTAACACACTTCTTGAACGGTGTTCAAAGGGTCTCAAAAATTCACTTTAAAAATTACTTCGGCAATATCAAGTCATCATGCCATGGTCCGTGAACAGAAGCAATAAAGAAAAACTGAAAAGCATTCAATATTTTTTCCTAAAAAAAACCCAACATGATGATGGCGGCATTTCACTTTACTTAAATGATCTGAAAGTTACAAGTGTAAAACTTTCTAGTTCATAAACATCGCCCATCGCAACACGACCCCGATATTCCGGGATCATACTTCGGCCATGCACTTGAACTTATTAGATTCGGTTGAAAAAAAGTTCAGATCATAACACACGTTTTATTCATTTCTTTTATTCAATTTCCACGCACTCAGCCACCAGGGTATGGAAAAAGGGAGAATATTGTAGTATGAGAGGTTTACCTACACCATTCTACCATTTTTAATCCACAAAGTGGGGGCAAGGGGTGCAAAGAGACCCCGATGGTCTGACCAAGTTCAGGTGTGGAGGTGTACCCTGGGTAATTGATCCTGGCAATCAGTCGTATTTAGTCAGCCGCCATTTTCAGTCTCGGTAACCCCAGCCTTTGTTCATAATTCAGCCGAAGTCCGTCGCTTCGCCGACATTCAGGGCGAAATATGTCAAGGCGGAAGCAGGACAACCCCCAACAACTCCGGAGATCCCTAGACGGTAAGTTTGGGCCCACTTTGGGCGATCATGTTTGACTTTTAGCGGCAGAGATTTGTGGCCGGTGGCTCGCCAACTGCCCAGTGAAATCAGAAAAGACCGAAGAAGTGGTATTGGACCATGCGTTTTTTTGAAGCCTAAGCCTACAACGCGCGGCAGTGGGCTGGTCAAGCGGTGTGGATGTGATGGCGTGTCTGTAGACCGCAGTGTCGCGCTCTGTGTCCAACACAGCCGTATCGAAACAAGCGCTCCTCAACGTCAAATTAGACACCTGCACTTCATTTTTTAAGGTTTCCTTGCCCCTGACAGTACGACTAGGCACCATTTAAGCCCCGAAAACCACGGGCAGTGCTGTTTCTTTGAAGTTTTGGGCCGTTTATCGGACTGTTTTCATTGGCCAAAGTCGCGTGTTTGTGTATGCTGGGTTAGCGTTGTGCGACGTTACCCGTCCCGGGCCCGAACTGCAACCCGCGCGGCGGGGCCGCTTTCTCTCTTTTAAATCTCCCATTTCGGGCGCTCTGAGAACCTCTTCCACATCCCAGAATACCTTATTTGATATTATGATGTCAAATTGTGAATCGCATTTGGGTTTATTTTCTCCCTTAGTGTGTTAGAGTTCATGACATTTTGTATTGACGGTGCGGCCAGGCTCTGTCGATCGCCATAGTGTGTTGAACAGTGCAGACATGCAAATCACTCGCATTGTGTCTAGCCGCTATTCTACACTTGACCCCTGCGTGTTCTTTTTGGCTGTGGATCTCATTAATATTTTACAGCTTCAACAGGGCACAGCCACTTAAATCTATTGTTTTATATTGTTTGCCACCCCCTGTTTGAAAGAGTGAGTTCTGAGGGCTTAGAAAATTTTACAGTCCTTGTAACAGTTGTAATCATCTTGTTGGCCACAACATCTGTGTTGCAGGACCTGTGTTTGTTTATCAGTCGGCCAGTAAGCTAGACGCCATTGTTAAGCAGTGATAATTTTTCTCAGACAGGACAGGCTATTTTTTCTAATGAATGCTGCACATGCAGACTGAGCCATCCATATCCTGGTACAAAAAGTGGCCTTTTGACCCCTAGCTGAGTGGAGGTAAAGCCACTGGGTGTTGGCCGAAAGCCATCATTATGCCTGGCACTCACTCCAATTGGCCCTCGGTCCCATTTGTGAATTTTGACACAGTTGTGTAAGGTTATGCAAAGCAATGTACAGTGTACACATACTTTGGCCCTGACCATGATGGGCTTGAATTGTAATGACCACTTGAGCCTTGAACAAACCTTGGTGCCTGGCTGGGGGGATAAAGTCATGGCCTGTGGCTTGTAGGTCAAGGAGGTGACCCATGGGAAATGACAAGGCTGAGTAAATAATTATGCAGACATGGCACAGCTAAGTTTATTTCTGTGATTTTGTGAACTTGAGATTGCTAATACTCTTATTAACTAACATGGTCACTGTGATTGCCAGTTTATTTTTGGAATATTGGATTCAGTCAAGCCTTACATGCTGGCACATACATATATTTTTTTCCTGAGGTTGTTAAGCCCGGTACATTGCTACCACAACATGCGTTGCTAGAGATACGTCAGTGTCCACCTCTTGCTGAAGAAGAGACAAGTGCTAAGTTTCAAATTGGATCGATCTTGGCTTGGCTAGCCCGAGTCCTTGTCTCAGGCCAGCCCAGACTTTATTCAACAGTCGCACGTTTTTAAAACCAACCTTATGCTTTAAAGATCAGGGCAGCAATAACTACAGAATTGGTCACTTCAAGCAAATGTCCTTTTATAATGACCATGGCAGCCAGACCTGTCCCAGTGGTCAAGTCTACTGTGCAAAATATAGAGCTGCCAGGTCAAAACTATTTTTAGCCAGCTCAGCTGACCATAACGTTATCCAAGTGTTACAAGAGGCATGTATTGAGCTGAATTAATTCAGGTAAGTGTCAGTGGCACTGACCATATGCTGACCTTTGGGGTCCATTTATTGGCCTTGCTGCAATGTACAGTACAGTACATGTAGGTGAACTGCTCTTGTATAGACCAAAACAGTGGGCCAACAAAGTAGATGCTGGTTGCTACAACATACAACTGTTCACTTACTGGCATGCACAAAAGACATGCACAAAAGACATGAATTACCTGCCATTATCCAGAAACTCAACAATTGTCACAGTTGAAATGTATTCATTTTCCCCTAAAATGATGAAGCAAACAAGTGATGTTTCTTTTTTTGCATGGGAAAAGGCAAATGTCCCCCAGAAGGGATTAAATGTGAAAATGTATACATGTGCATGTGTCTGTCATCAGTGATATTTTGTACACCAGTGTATTGCATTCAAAATCAGTAGAAAAAAATACATTCTTTCACATGGCTTTGGTGGTTTCTGTGCTTATGGTGGTATTAGTGAACTTGACCCCTGGAAAAAATGGGATCATTCAGTATACCAGCTAAAATGTGAATGTGTACAGTGTTCAGTTACTGTGAACCAGTCATGCTTGTACATAAAGGTGCATGCAAGTGTGTGGTGTACACGCACAATGTACTTTACATAATGTTGATCAATATCATGTATGTTGTGATAGGAAATGCAGCCTGTATGTTAATACACTGTACTTATTTTGTGTATTCTGCACATACATGGAACTTGTTTTGGCAAAGTTGCCTTTTCACCGATCAGGGTCAAAGAATTCAATGTACTGGTATTGGATAATTGCCTTGCCATAATTTGCTCAATCATGGCATGATTTACTCTAGTCTGACCTCAGCTTTCATAACCTTAAACACTTGTCACAGGTCCAAAAACAGCCCAGTGCCAAGGATGTAATAGCCCTAATTGGCCTCAGTTAAGGTCACCAGACTGACCACCTACACAGGGTGGACAATGAATGAGGCCTGACTGAAGTGCCTGTCCGCCCAACCACAATTACATAACACCACCACCTTGTTGACACAATGGGCCACAGTCTGCCTGAGTGTCCAACAAGGGACCTTGTCCTGAGCTGAGGTCAAGGGGCTGGACAGGAGATCCCCAGTTGTTTTGAGGACCCTGGGAAAAAGGAAATAATGACCAGGCTAAAAGAACTGGGTCATGGCTGATCACTGGTGATGTGTTGATTTTTAGGGCCTGGGACTAAACTGTACAGGACCATACCTAGTGTGGATAATGTACTGTACTGTACATATCTACATCTGGGTGTGTGCACTCATGGATGCAGAATAGTTTATATACATGTATGTACATGTATGTAGATGTACATTATGTGTATAGAAATTGTAAATGCTATTTGATTGCCCACATGTAGAGAGGTCTTGTTTTTCATGTAAGCAGTAACTAATCATGTTTATGGGAGTTTGTAAAACAAATTTTGAAATGCTTAAATTTGTTCCGTTGTAGAGCATCAGAATAAACTTTAAAACAAGTTGCCTCTTTGGAGTACAGTAAACTAGGTATGCCTTCGGCTAAGCCTCATGGAATTTTTGGAACTATTTAAAATTTTAATGTACCGCTACTGTGTATTACAGATGTTAGTCTCTTACGGTCACACGAAAACTGAAATATATTTGCAATTGTTGAGTGGACACAAACATTTCAAAAGCACAGCATGCGGCAACGTTTGTGTTTCCTTTTCCCCGTACTCCATACATCCTGTCCACAAATTACCTGAGTTCAAGTCTACCAGAAAAACTGGATCATGTTCACAGGCTGATTACACCGTTGTTTATTTGTCTCGCATTACAAATCAACTGCATTTATTTACGGAACCTGACTGGCTTTATTTATATTCAAGCCTATATCACCAAATATCCAAAGAATTTCTTTCAGTGTCATGTGCTCCTGTTTGTGTAGAAATTGCTGCTTAGTGTCGACAAAATTCAACATTTTGCCTTTGCCAAGTACAGTATTCTATGTCAGCGAACTGGTTTAAAAAAAGCAGTTAAAAAATTTTCAATTTTGAAAGCATTCTGTGCACTTACTGTTTAAATGATTATCTATACGCTTGTGTGGGCCTGAACATTCACATGAAAGATTTACCTCCAGAAATCAATATTTATGTCTATTGACACATGTAACAATTTTCCACAAAATGTTATGGAAGTATTGAAATATGAGAACAGTTCACTGGTTGTCTCTACACAAGCTGACTTGAAGCACCCAGGAAAAGCATGGAATGAGAGTTGTACCAAAATGGCCCTTTTCACTTTTTAGAAAAAAACTGCTCACATGATGTTTGATGGTGCCTGTTAAAATTTGAGTGTATCTCTAATTGAACATGTCTACTTCTTCTGGGTCATTGTGCATTTGTAGGGTAGTGTACCTAACAACATTTTTGTTCCTTAATAAAACATTCAATTTATGTATTATTACCTAAGTATTATAGCATTCTTAGTCACTTTGAGGTATAACATTATGCACCATATAAAATCCCTTTATTATTATTATGTTATGGAACCCATGTCAAAAGGTTAACCCTATTGAAGCATTTAATACTACTGGTACATGCTCTAAATCATAACTGTGTACCCACCCGGTACATGTGACTGAGTGTCTGAGCGGAAATGTTCTTTTATATGCTTGCACAACATATAAAAACAGTACTCAACGTTCAAACAAAATGTTATCCTAAAATAGATTTTTCCCCCCCTCCCACTTTTTCCCTTTTTTTTCTTTTTGCCAGTGAGACACAGATTTCACCCCAGCCCACTTTCGGGTCTTAGCCATGTGGCAAATTGTATTAAATTGGCTATGCCCCCCTACCGAGGACAAAGATCTGTAAGTAGAGTCAAGTGAAGCCAGTAATCATTCCTATGTACTGTAGTTAACTATGTTGGTAGTAATTAAGCATATTTTTATCCGAAGCCAGTGATGCAGTCAACATCTTAGTGTGCAAGCATTTGGGGAACCGGTTTTGCACCTAGATTTTTATAACCTATTGGAGTCATGGCGGTGAAGTAGCACTTCTGTGACCCGTGCTTGCCACTTCTGCGACCCGAGGTTCAAATTCTGCCTAGGTCAGTATTCAGATTGGGTTCTTAGTCCTTCCCTAATTCCGTGGGCTTTCCATGGATCATTTACATGTTTCTGAGGATTTCCTCCCGTCTCGAAAACTGAACATTCCTTCGTTGTCTTCCTTACTACTCCTTACTGTATGACCCTCCTGTAACTGGGGCTTGCACTGTTGGATGAACAAAAAATACAAAATAAAATAAAAAATATGAAACAAAACTTAGTGACAAGATGTACTCCAGACATCTGCTTGAAAAACTATTAATTTGGTGACCAGAATTACATTTGGAACTGTTACTGCAGTAACACCATACTCACGAGCATAGCATTGATCACCCCTCTGACCTGTCCACCTTGAGTTGAAATGCACCAGTTGGCCACGTCCTGTTACAAAAGTGGCGGCAGACTTACCAATGTCAAGGGTCGAAACTTAGCTTCCAATCTCTTTGTGGTCCGCAGGGCCAGTGGGGAAGTGCACCGCAGTGGCCCTCGTGAAAATTTGGTGGCCCGGGTTGATTGCATGTAATGAAATTAAGTAGGCCCACCACACATGCCCATTTGCGTCAGTGGAACATCTCTACCAAAACAGCTGATTGGCCAGCCTGGCTGGATTTAAATGCACTTTTTGAAGCCAAAAAACTAGTTCTCCTTCTGGTTACGTGACCGCTCCTTAACTTTTGGCGCGACCACAAAATTTATGTCTGTAAGTATGAAAAAAAAATTTCAAAATTTAAAAAGGGAAAAAATTCTGTCTTTTTTGTCTTTGCGAAACACCTCTAAACAATTTTGTCACATCTAAAAAGCTTGTATTTTTTGTTTGTCTGCTTACATTTGCAACATTTGGAAAAGACTTCCATTGTTTTCACAAGTTCCCTGCGCATTTTGCTATCGCGGTGGTGAAAACATGCACGCAATATTGCTCACTGCATAGAAGCAAGGCTTCACTGGTTCCTGCTGCGTCACGCCACTGCCAAAGAAAGCATGAACGTAACGCAGCAACCAGTCCATGCATCCCAGTCAAAATGGCATTGTACAATTTGCTGTACACACAGGCAACTCTACAGCTGCATGTCACAAAAAAAATTTATCAAGATTCTTACAAGTTAATTCCCAGAACTTGATTTGTTGTCTTTTATAAATATTTTTTTGTGTTCACAAATTTAATTCGAGATTATATTGCTTGTACTTGATGATCAGCCCTATGCGGTCTCAACGCGACAAGACCTTTAAAGGTTTCATTGGTGTCCGTGTGAGCATTTCTCACACTGCTAACGTCGGATGTTTGCCATCCTGGCTCCAGTACTGTAGAATGGTTCCAGGGCCATTGATTATAGTTCAAATGTAAAGCCAAGAATCGTTGTAAACGTGTAAACCACTGTGTGTCGCATGCAATTTTGGAGCAGTGACTCAAGGATAATTTTATTTCACTTCGTGAATGAACTTCCAGAGGGGACCAACCAAAAGGTGAATTATGGCAGGAAAAGAATGTGCATTTTGAACAAAAAGGAGGAATTTTGTGTTATTCATTTTCAATTTGGCTTACTTCCCTGTAGGTTGGCAGTGTTCACCCAAAATCCATGCAGACACATTTGTTAGACAGGCTGCCACACCATGCCTGCATCACACTGAAAATCACTACTTCGAATGACAGCTATACCAAACAGTTTGTTTGGACCCTATCATATTTGTTATAGCAAGGTTTATACTGTATTCAGAATCAAAGCAAGTAAGGATGTGTTTTGGTGTTTGTGAAACCAATGAACCCAACAAATGTTACGCGTACATCAGACAACCAGAACAGTTATTAGATACGATTGCGGAACACTCCCATGCAATCTGGCGTACCATCATCTTACTCTTGATTAGTGGGGGAAAAACGGCAAAAAAGCCTCACCTAATCACCCGTAGTTTCATCAAAAACATTTGTGGTTTTAAGAAGTGCAGAAACGGACAAATTTTTTTCAATTTACAGTTCAGAATTCAAGAATTCATCATCTGAAGCCGTGTTTGCAGTGGACTAAAAATTGTAACAAGTTGCCAAGACTGCTAGTTAACATTCCATCATGGTTTTCTTCCATGCGCCCTCACGTGGGTTACTCAAACCTGCCGAAAGTTGATAACCATGCGGCTATAACCAAAGAAATTACACTCAGTGTCTCAATCTTTCAATGGAGTGGTTGTCGTCATTGCCGTTGCTCATCTTTACAGCTGTGAGACACGAGCGGTTCACCCTGCTCTAACTCATAGCCACTCCCCTGATATTCTCCATCTTATCAATTACAAAGACCACAAATCAATAAACGGGCCGAAGGAGGTCTCAGCATTTGGCACACTTGCCAACGTCGGATGTCGATAAATGCACAGACGTGCAGTAGTTGTACAAATGCATGCGCGTGGGAAAAAAAAACAGAGGTCACCACCCATTGACCTGCAAACAGTTTTCAGGTGATCAAAATGTAAGTTTTACAGTATACTGGCTGTCTGCATGGGACTTTACTGCAACGCAAAATTGACAGTGCAGTTCTTCCACGACCCAGTTAGCCCTGTAAAACTTCCACAGCGGGAAGGTACATGCCAAACTTACAACTGACGATCCACTCTTGATGATTTGGACAGTTTACCGGCAGTTCACACTGGATTAAATATTATCAAATTGACAACGGTCTCCATAAATTTACCAAAAAAGTCAAATGTGAACAAGGCTTAAAGAGGACCAAATAACTCAGCCACACATAGGGAGCAACACATGTATTGCTTGTCATGAGTATTCTCCACGAATAATGTATTACACGTATAAGTGCACCAGTATGCCAGATAGATAACGGCGTAAATTGTACTCTCTTTAATAAAGACCAAGCATAAAAACACACATGCACAGTTATGCTTTGGGAAAGACAGATGTATGCACACCATGATTTTTTTAAAAAGACTAATTCTAAATTCATATATACATAGAAAAAGCTTTGGAGTTGGTTGCGGACTTGATGTTTAGTGCCAAGCAACTTTGGAAAGTCTTCATTCTCATCCACCGTATTCTATCCTGTCCTTAAAAACAGGTTGACATGCTTTGTATGTGCTGTGGTGCTTGGAAATTAACAGCTTTGATGGGTTTGTAAACCACACCCGCCATTCAAAATCCGTCATGATGTTGCATGCTGACGCCCATGCACAAGTGGGTAAACTTTTAGCTTACTTTGCTATCATCTCGGGGGGGGGGGTCAGAGAGAGGAAAAAGGAGGGTCCGGTCACATATTGCAAGTGGGGAGCTCATGTTCTTCTTATCAGTTCCTCGCATGATGGCAAAGGATTAACTTCATTATCGACAGTGACACATTTTCTTCAGTGCTTAAAGCCAGCATTTGCCATTAACTCTTCCATTTTGGGAGGGAGGGGGCTTGTCGCTTGCCTGGCTTAGAATTTGCTTGATAATGTAAAAATATAATTTCCAAATTCACTCATGTGGCGTGTATTTGTAAAGTTTCGGATGCAAAAAGAAAGTTGTTGTGGCGGCTTGTTAATTAAGATGTTGCTGGAACCTTGCCCAATTGCCAAGGGCAGTGAGTTTCTTTGCAAGGCAGGAACAGATAAACTCTTCCTCACACCTGTTGAATTGTACTCAACTTCTTGCCAAAGCGCCCTTGAATTAAGTCTTTATTGAACACATCACCACTGAACCCCAAGGAAAACAAGTAACAACGTTTGTCATATTTCTTTCTATTGTTTCTACATGTTTTCTCTTGCATTAAATATGCAGTTGATGCTTGTTCAACTTCTTGAGCAGCTTTAAAGACCTGCCGTGCACAAACTTACACCAGTCTGCATAGTAGTGTTCGACTTAGGGAAGAAACTTGGGGAAATCAGGTACATGTTCTGTGCACGAGTAGCCAAGGGGGGATCTAGGGGGCCAAAGGGGGCCATGTTCCCCCTCCCAGGGGAATAATAAAAAATTATTTTTGAAAAATAACGAAAGAAAGGCACGTCTTTTTAAGATCTGTTTCCTTTCCCTTCCAAAAATGTGTAAAAAGCACCAGAATGTGGTCTCGACCCTCGGGAAGACCGTAAAAAGTTACATAAAAAGTACCAACATTTCTAGCCTCCCCCCCAATGGCCCCTACAGAAATTACATGTAGGTTATGAATCTACCCTCTTTAAGCAGCACATCCACATGCGCTGCTGTTGATGACATACCAAATGTGAATTTTAGAATGGGCAATGGCAGGACACACATGGCTGGCCCATGGCTGTTGCCCACAGCTGTTGGAATGGACTTGACAAGCGGGTAAAAAGCATGATGAACATCATAAACACCAGCAGCGACGCAGTACTGATTATTGTGAAGACAGGGCCGAATGCTCCCTATCCCTAGTCACAGGGAACTTTCCCAGCTCATTTTGTCATCTGGGGTTTAAATACACAATAGTGCATTGGCCCATTGCACTATTGCACTTGAACCATTTGGCCGAGGCCGGGGGGTAGGGCCGCAAAAGGCTTTGGGGCATCTGGTGTAGATGTGTGCATTTATAATTCCATTGAAGGGCACACTGGGCAAAGATGTTCAATGGATTCACATGTCCCCTTTCCCTCCCCCGTCCCTTCAAATATGCCACCTCCTCCTTGGACTGTACGGGTAGGTTCACCACCGACCAGGGTTGGTTATTTTGTTGGTATCGGTTTGGTTTTCCACCTGCCCCAGACTTTCTTTTGATCATTGCTGCCCAATAGCTGCCCTTGAGATCACTAAAGAAGGCAAACAAATCACAGTTTGTGGACAATTAATCCCCATTGACCTTTGAGCATGCTGGACCAGGGTCGAAAGGGTCAGAACTCTAAACAGTCTAGCTCTTGCTTATCGACAAATCTAGGTACCTGATGGGTCCCTCAGTAGACAAAGACTTCCCCCATAAGGCCTGGAGTGTTGTGCCAACCACTAAACAGCATTGCTGGCCCTTGATGGTTTTTTCTCCTACCATTAATGGGGGCCTTCCCAAGTGACCATCAATTGGATGTTTCTTAATGCCCTTCCTTGACGTTCAAAGACATAGGTGGTATAAGAATTTTTTTGTAGGGGAGAACAACTTCTGGGGAAGGAAAACATGACAGTAGCAGACTGACCGGCAGTCCAAAGCTGAGGGGGTTAACCACTACCTACCGGGTGAATTTCTCTTGAGCGGGATGTGATGGTGGGACCTTTCCAAAATTTTCCGTTTTCAAAATTCTTCAAAAATTCATGTGTTCATTTACTGCATGTTTACACCCACACAAATTACACTCTGGTGGCTATTCTAATCTGACAGGCAACCTTCGTTGACGCCCGAGTATTCAGCCCAGGCCTGCAGCCCTGTAAAAGAGAGCCCAGAATTGCGTGGTGTTGCATAATTTCCTTTGTTCCGGTGAATGCCAGTAGAGTCTTTTGATACGCGGCTGGATTAGTGAGCAGCGGCGCTGTGTCGCTCATCAATGGGGCCCTTGGGCACTTTGTCGGCAGTGCTAATCTGCGGGCGGCGCTATGCCTAAAACAGTGGTATACTGTTTCAAAACAGCGCCAGGTTACCTTCGAAAAATGGAAGTGGAAAAATGATGGCAATTCCCAGCAGCAGGTCCTTTGTTCTGAGTACAGTCTTTTGTTACATAGACCAGCTCTTTCGTCAGAAACTAGGCGCCCCGGCTCTACGTATAAACATACAGTGCCCGAAACTGGGCTCCCGGCAGGCCGCGGTTAATTGTAAGGCATTCTGACAAGAAAATGGCAATTACCTTCCCCTTTTCTCCTTTTCTTTTACTTTTTTTTCTCTTTCCTTTTGTATTTAGGATTTTTTTTCACCCAAAAGGGGCGAGTGTCCCCATAGCCTCCCCCCCACACCCACAACATTCAGGGATGGGGCAGTAATCTATTGTCCAGGTATGCTCTTCACCAGGGCAGGTTTTTTTTTACAGCTTTGACTAGGATGTGGTGGCTTGTTTAATGTGGGTCGGTGGCCGTGGATAATGCAGTCCAGGGTAGATTTCAGCTACGCCCACATTTATAAATTGTCCATTGTGAAAAGTCAACAGCAGCCCCAAGCAGGCCTACACCTACTGATATGAGGTTATGTGTCATTGTATATAAGCCGCCTAACCCAGCCTGTCACTAGTTTCCTGTCGTGCAAACCCTTTCAAAGTACGCAAAAACACAGACAAACCAATGCAAATTCCATACTTTGCAAATACTGTGTAAATTGTTTGAAAACAAAAGAATTTATTGCATCATCACCGTGGGTGCCATTCGGTAGAGGAAATTGGAGAGGGGGTATCCCACATTTTACATGTCAACTTGATACCACAGAGATGTATGTACTGAGGTACATATATGCTGCCTGACCCCCCCCTCCTTTTGAGAAGTGTTCAGCCTCTTTGCTTTTCACATCCCACCCCTTCCCATGGACCAGATTCTTGGAGAGACCCTGTTTTTAACCATGTACATTCAAACCGCATCTTAATCTGAGGAATCTAGAGGCTGAAGCAGTAATTGAACCCTTTCTTACAGCAGCTTTGCTACTCACGATCCAGCGGCACATGTAGGTGAAGGCTGCCAATGTTTGGGGGGTTCCCAATCTGCCTTATTGCCTGACGATGTACCGGTAATGTCTGTCCCATTAAAGACGCAGGAAAGTTATGCGACTCGTGGCATTTACACACAGGTGCACAGGTTTGACGAGGCAATTCTTTCTGTGCTGCCGATGATCTCTTGGGTACACTTCAGGTGAGCAAATCAGAACTGCAGCCGTTGTTTCATTTCCAGGGCAGAGGGTGGTCAAGTCAGGTTCTGACTTGTCTCCTGAGCACCTGTAATTCTCTGTGGAATCACAGGGTGTAAGACTGGGTTCTGTGGTGGGTACATGTGTGGAGTCTAGAGCGGACCTGGAGCCAGGAGGTTGATGCTGGAGATCCTCTTTTTTGTGGGTGGGGGGAAGGGGGAAAAGAGGGGTTCAGAGCGAATGAAATGGCAACTTTGTCGTGGTGCTTGCCCACGCTGATACAGTTTGTCAGCTTGTCAATGTGCCAGTCAGTATTTCAACAGCACATGCTGAATATGAAACGCATTCGCAGTCATTTGGATACGCGTGCAAAGTCTTGCCGTATCGGCGCGGCCCTACATGCACTCGCGCCATGCTTTTTTCCCACATGACCTTCTGTTTTTTTTGGAATACCATACTGGCTTGTTCTCTTGATGTTCATTATACACTGGACGGCCATGGCTTTGGATGACATGCCATGTCTTTGGTCACAGCAAAACAGGTCAGTGTTTGAGTTAGGGTATAGTTTATTCTTAAAACAAGGATAATGAAAATGACCGTTGCAAACCTACATGTATGTACATGTACACGTTGTCAGGCTCATGGGTGAAACCGATCTTATTGTTATTTATATGTAACTTTCATTTGAGGGAGACAGCAAATTTCACATGGTCCTGACTGATGTATGTAAATCAGGCATTTCAACAACCAGCAACGTATTTGGAAGGAGCATTAATTAAACAAGGGATGGATGGATGAATGATAATACTCAAAGTTTAGAAAAATGAATGTTTTAGTTGCCATGTTGCACCCAAATACATTGTAAAAATAACACAGCGAGAACTGAACTCTGTATTGTGGTCATAGCGCTTTGAGCAGCGTTCAGAAAGAATACTTTGATGCAGAAGCAGAGTGGCCCGGTGCGTTGTCTCATTTCAATAGGGGGATCGACCCTCGACCCAGCCCCAGACGATTCCGTCTCTCTGGAGGATTTCTTTCTGCAAATGGACAAAGGCAGGTCCCACATGCACAGTCAACATGGCGCAAACAACATACATCATAGAGCATTTCACGTGATCAGTTTGAGAGACACGGTCTGCTGATTCAAGTGTCAGTCCTTTTTTCTTTTCTTTTCTTTTTTCACTGAATACCGTTGTTCTTTACTCAGATTCACAGCCCGAGGCTTTCCTTTGCCCACCTGTGTAGACTGGTCTAACATACCGGGGTAGCAGACCACAAAGTAGCTTACCACATACATGTAAAATGTACGGTACCTTGCAGCCTGCATGTGTGTGCTTTAAAGAAACTGGCCACTAATCTTGAGAAGAGCACTGAAAATAGAGACTAATAATGGAGTTTTTATTTCCAATGAATTTCATAATGTACATGTACATGTGTGATTCTGTTCTCAAAGTTTCGTAATTGAGTATATTTACTCGGTGTGTACATGCATTCCAAGTTTAGTCTGAGTACTACATTTTGTGTACAAGTACAGCTATAATGACCACACCAATATTGATACTCAAGACATGTGCCGAGTCAGAGAACTGTATGTGAGCTCTTTAGCTTTTTATGGAGGAAGCGAAGAAGATTGTGTGAGTGAACACACAATATGAGTAATACTTTCTGTGGTATCCACAGCTGTGTTTAGCCAGCGCAAGGTACTGATATGACCACATTAGATCCACATGTCGTTTCAAACTTACTCCTGTAATCTGGATTCACTTTTAAATAGATATGTTTCTCAGTTTGCCTTGTACTCTGGGACAAATACCGGTAGCTGGGTTTTAAGCCGTGTTTGAATTGGACTTTTGGCGGTAGAATTTATAGAGACTACTATCAGTTTGATAAAAGTAAATCCAATGAGGACAACTGGTAAACTGTCATATTCATCAAGTATTGAACGCCGATTGTTAGTTTTTACCTTCATCGATCCGTGGTACATGTATGCCTGCGGCTTGTGTTAGCACAGTCTCCTGATCACAGTACCCACCCACTTGCGGACTTTATTACTTTGGCTGAAAATTTCAACTTTAAAAAAAAAAGACAAGACAAAGCAGCCAACTTACTCTATGAATATACAGCCAAACAGGTCAAAGGCTTACTCGTTACATGTATATGTCATATGTTTTGTTTTGTACAGTATTGCTTACGTACTGCAACCTCATATTTTTCAGCGCTCTGGGGCGTGCCCATCGAGTGATATTTGTCACCACAATAGGCTGTATAAAATGGCCAAATTCTGGTTAAACACATTGTAGTGGTCAGTCTTCACAGACTTTTCAGACTGTGTGTGTGTGTTTGTGTGCATGTGCGAACAAACAGGGAAACGTCAGCTGGAAGTGAGTCAGGGTTTACGTGGCAGTTTAACCTAAGACTTTGATCAGAGTCTGTTGGTCTTGGACGTGTTGAAAAATTGTTCTGATGATTTCCAAAAAGTCAATCAAAGCAACAGTGAAAGTCACACATTTTGCCACATGAACAGGTACATGTATATGTACGTAACTATCATTGATGAAAGTAAAATATCATTGTGCAGTAAATGCGCACATTGATGGTCAAATCAGTCTTGTTAGGTGCCGCATCGGTTGGACATTGCAACTCAGCGTGCCCCATGAGAAAAAAATTCCAAAAAAGCTTGTTCAAGCTTTGATTTACATGCAAACCTCATTCAGTCTAAAAATCAGAACGTGCAGACTTTATGGAAGGATGACTTTGCTTCATATGTAGTCTTGCACATAGCCATCTGCATGTGCGCCAGTGCTGGCAGTAGATCCCTTTGGAAGCAGCCAGAAGAACGTTTCTAAACTCACTACTTGAAGTGTTCAGCCAACTACATGTGCATGTATGTATCATGAATGATTCTCCCTTTTGGGATTTCCAAATTCCGGCTTCAACCACCATTTTGGGGAGCTTCCTACATCATGTTTCTTATTGTAAGTCATTCCCCTGAGTTGAGACCCTTAAAAACTGAGCAGAGTTCCCTTTTTTTGCTCAATCAGCACTTAGTTTGTGTTATATGAGGCAAAGATTTGAAGGATGTTTATCTCTCAAAAGTGATTGTGGAGATCAGGATGAAGCCAAAATACGCAGACGAGGGAGAGATTTAAAAAAGGCCTGACAATTGCTGACCCTGCCACCTATCTCTTTTTTTTTCCTAAAAAAAAATAGATGCATAATGCATTTCACTGTAAATGTATTTCACTCTGCAGAGTGGCTCAAGTGACTAACTTCCCCGGTTGACCAGGAAGCATCCTATCGACACCAAACATTCCTGGAAAGAAATCTCCTATGCAAACCAGGCGCTGACATGTTTGAAATAGCAGATCATGTACAGGTCATTACCAAATACATGTAGTCCAACAGTTTGGGGACCATTCCAAATTCGAATGTGTTCAATTTTTCGCTTTTGTTTCCCCAAACTTTTTTTCTTGATCATGGAAAGAGTGGCAAGCGTGTGACATTTTGGATGTCTTCTTGACTGACACATTTATGTACACACCACCGGTGCTCACTCAAATTTCATTTAGAATTAGTTCTCTACCAAGTGTCTGCATACCGGTACATGTACATGCATATTGGCCATCGTCACAAACGCAATTTGGCCTACCAGTGGTTAGCAAAAACTGTGGCAGGTCATGAATAGAAACTAAAAGAATAACTCACTGTGTTGAAAAATTTCAGATAAATATTGAAACACTAAATACTGAAATTTCCTACTACAGTGTAACAGCAAGAAAATGACTCCAGTGTTAAGAGCAAACAGTGTTTGCCTCCAAACGAACATTTCATGTCCGTTTGGAGGCAAACATTGTTGCCAGCCAAGGTGAACTTTCTGCAAACTTTGGCCGCCCGCAGAAAGCGGCGGTCAATGTTTGTAAAGAAAAAGGTCTGTGAGAGGCCACTTTCAGACTTTGCAGTCACCCATCTTGAATTTTCCTACATCCAGCCGGGGCGGATCTAGGGGGAGAGCCAGGCTCGAGATCATTTTTTAATGTCTCTTTTTTGTGTACAAGTGGAAACAATGATGAAACATTATACATGACCCCCCACCTTTTTGCATCGGGGGGGGGGTTAGTGTTGGTAGGTCCCTTCTTCCCCTCCCCCGGACCGCCCCTGTCCAGTCCATGTGCTATTTTTCACATTGTGTTCATTGTTACTGTGCTTTACATCACAAACACACATGCTTGGAAGCCTCATACAGATGAATGTAAATGGCACTGATCGCATGAGAGCTCCGTCATAAATCATTTGCATCTCAAACTACCAGGTCCTCATACAAAAGGAGCAGACCTACATGTACCTGTACATGTATGTTATGAATGCGGTTTATCATTTGATACTGTGTATTATATAAAGTACATATACATGAGTGAACCAAATGATACATGTGCATGTACGTCGTAAAGCCATGTGTATGTATGTACGTGTACATGTATAGGCCTAACATACAGTTCAGCCTTTTGGTAATGCTGTGAGTGTTACCAGCTGTGCTTGCTCACAACTGAACACTCAGGCCCAGCTTAACATGGTTAATGGATAATGTCCACTGTCTAGTCCGGTTCACGCCAGTGAGAACGGTTTTATGCCTGATAGGGCTTTTCTTGGTTAAAGAATAAAGAAATGAGACTAGCTAAAACACTCTCACCTGAAAGCTTCATCATTTGGGAAGCATACCTACACTGAGTGAAGATTTAATAGCCCTTATTTGGACATCAAATCCACTTAAAAACTTGTCCAGTGAACTCGATTAGGGTTTAAGTCAACCTACAATACCGGTAGGTCGACATTCATGTGTAATATTCTTGCATGTTATTTAAAGAATTGTTCAGATTTTCCAATAAGCCTTTTGCCACTTAAATTTGAATAAAATCTGGTACACTTAGTTATATTGAACATAAACATAGCAATTTGAAACCCCCAGACTAAGACACTGTTGCTATACCTTGTGATTTGAGGCAAGCTTTTGCATAGCAACCACCATCTCTGAGTGGACTGGTTCCTTTCTGCTATTCTTATCCATTAAAAACAGTGTATTGGTGCAAGGCATCTCTTATGTACGAGTAACTAAGCAAAAGCTTGCCTCAATTCATGAGATACCGGTATAGCAACAGTGTCTTTAGTATGGAAAATCCAAATTGGTATGTTCACATGGATTTAAAGAACTCAGTGTACCAGACTTTATGCAAATTTAACTCACAAAAGGCCTGTCAGATCTTACTAAAGCCAGGGGGAGTGTGTGATCATTTCTAGATTCTGATTGCATTTATCACAAAAAAGGGAGCACGTATTGTCAGAAACCTGATTTTAGACTCAGCTCAGGTCGTGGTGGGATCGATTGTGCACCTCAAGGGTGTTGGGTTAAAAGCTTGATTTGAAATTGTCAGGGTGGATTCAGGCATACACAGGTCTCTGGCTCCATATACCGGTTTCTGTACATGTATCTGCCCCTTAAAGAAATTAATTCAAAGCCTAGTTTCTATTTTAAAGGGCCTGTACAGAGATGCAGAGAGCATCGCTGATCGGTCCAAGACAAGGCATGCTTTATCTTAAACATGGACGCAGACAGTCACAAAGTTGGATTACATGTACATGTATGTTCGACTGTGCCAGCCGTCTGCATTGAGTCACCATAGTAGACCCATAAAAAGGTGCACACTGACATAATCCATGAGCATACTGATCTCATACTTGTTTACTAAGGGTACCAAGGGTTTTGATTGTAAATGAAATATGTGGAGCTGCAGTACCAGTTTGGCTCATTTTAGAGGTACATGTATTACTTGTACCACTATTTTGTGTCATATTTTTGTGGAATGATCTTATGCACCGTCTGTTCTGCGGCCGTCCGTGTCCTGACATCTCGCGTGACGTCGGCATTTGTTACGACCATATGGAGACCAGGCTTTACAAATTTTTTCCATTTCATGATTGTGTAGTCTACCAGACTACAGCACTGACCTCAGTCCAGAGTGTGTATACTTTTGTGGGTTAGAGCAGTCTTGGCCAAATGCAGTTAGAGACCATTTAGTTAGAGGCCATCAGCCCCTGGTTTACAACCTGAGAACAAAATGTGTCCGTGAGTACCTGGCACAATTGTTGCTGACCCAAACTTTGCCCACATCAAAAGTACTTTTAATAGGCAGCTCTGAAACATCCAGATGCACCCTGACAATGCTTAGGAAAATGCTCAAGGGAAAAAATGTTCAAGCAATTAATGGAACTTGATCAGAAATGTATGTGGAATTCTAACATTTTTTTTTGGACTGTACTCCCTGCTACCTTGTCTTTATGCCAAGAAGGTTAGTAAAACCTCGCGGAATAAGCTAGTGCAGAAATGTTGACCATTGTTTTCTAGTGAGTCCAAATTATTCTTTTGAATCAACTTGTCTTCATATCAAGGATTTAGTTACTGCTTCTGGTAATGACATTATAATGGAATTCTAATTTGAATACTAAGGCACATCCTTAATCTTCAAAAACATCTGTTTGCCCTGTCAAAAAAATTGCATTTATTGTCAGTCTTTCAAAAGCCTCCATTTCTTGAATATGCTCCATGGAGAGGTGACCACTGCCTCAATCCTTCAAACTCCTCCCAGAAATTCCTGTTATTGTGTTGATACAGCGCGAATGGCATCCTGGAGCCGTAGGGATTATTTTGTGTGTAATGGAGACATAAATTTATTCATCAGCCACACTGTTTTGTCATTCGTCCTCAATCCTTTAATAGCCTCCAAAACTGCACAGAGGATTTCAGAGGATTGAGGGTGGCTGGGGTTTTACTCCAAAAACTAAACTTACAAGTGCAAATGCCTCACTGGTCAAAAGTTTTAGCACTCTTGTAATTGAGTTGGAGATCATAACACTCAAGGCCGTAAGATTATTCATTTAAGGTCCGGTGTAAAAAATCTAGTGCCTATTGATCATACATGTACATGTATCATTACATGGAAACAAAGATTTAATCCGTCTTTAATCAGTGTTGAACAGCTCAGATTTGGAAGATGACTCTTAGTTTCTTGTTTGTAAAGCGCTCATAAAAAGCACCCTCTCAGTTAAAAAGGCTATACCTTTGACATAGGATTTCTGGATCAGACCCTAAAATAGGTACTGAAATTTCAAAGCTTGTCGCCTTACTACTTAAAACTGAACTGCAGATATAACCTAGCCTTATACTCAACTTGTAAAAGAAGTCCTCAAGACCAGTGACTGAGGCACCAAACCTTGAGAACAAAAAGAGCAGAGTGCTAATATGATTTATACAAGCTTAATCACTTCTTTGAGACAGGACAACACTAGAAGCAAATTGTCAGCCAACTGCAGGCACATGTTGGTGGTGTTGGTAGTACAATGACCCTGGCAGAACCCACCCAACAAACCAGAGCAACCCACCCCTCAGGCTCGGCCACATATACCTGTAACCATTAATCCTCAAGACAGTCCCAGATCCCTCAACTGCTGGAGGATTCAGGACTGTTATTAGGGTTGATGGCTGTTTTGAATACTTGCTTAGTCTGACCAGATGATTCATTATCCAATTTTTTTCCCTGCCTTTTTTTTTTTCAAGTCGGCAGAATTAAAATTAAGAGTTGGTTTTTCAAGGGGGGATGTTTCACATCATTGGAGAGTTGTTTCAGTCTGTGTGGCAGATGAATATTCCTGGAAAATTGTTATAATGCAAATGTTCAAATTAAAGTACACTCATTTCTTTTATGCCTGTTGCTGCTGCATTGTTTTTCCGACGTGTATGTTTTGTACATTTGTTAGGAATTGGTGCAGTTAGAATTTGGAAATTGTTTGAAGGTGTGTCAGCTTCCTACAAGAAAATGAGAAGCAGTTCTTTTTTTCCTTGGTGCTCTACAGCCAGGCCAAAGTAAAAGGTTCTTTATTTTGACCCCCATTTCTCAACTTTTTACTGAGATTGGCTGGCATCTGAAATTATTATAAATTTATGGTAAACTAAAAAAAAAATCCCAGTGTACGGTTACCAGTACTTGTGCGCATTTTTAGGGAGCTATATGTTTTTTTATTGTGTCTGGCGCCTAACCAACTCATGCATAGCCAAGTTCACGCTCAACTGCATGCTGGATAATAAAACATTCAGTCGAGCCAGTACATGCATGCAGGGCAATGGGTCGCTCCAGCGTCTGCTGGTCATGCAGTTGTTCGCAGTGGGAGACAGACAAGAGCCCCAGGTTAGAGGGGTCACGTAGTAATTGTACACGGACCGGCTGGCTGGCTGGCTGGCTGGTGCGGCGTGTCTGGCCAGTTGGGGCTGAGCTAAGCACATTGTTGTATACACACACACACAGAGCAAGCTGATAACACGTTATGACCTGTCGTCGATGGGTCCGCGGTATGAACAGCATTCAAAAAGGGCAAAGGGGAAACTGTTCTCACGACGCCCAAACAAACATGGCCGCGCCATGTCGGTCGTGACATGATATCAGTTTGGATACAATACCAGTCCCAACTGTCTGCATAAATAACAACAATTTTCCAACTTGTGGATCAGTCAAGAGAGGCTCAGACACCTGGTCATGGATTCCAAAAGGGAAAAGGAAAAATCGGCTGTTTTCAGGGGCCCACAGTCGAGGGTTTTTAGTACTTGTAGTCATCCAATATCTTTTGCCCTTTGTAATCCCTGAAGTGGGCTTCACATGTGTTCCTACCTTATCACAAACCCTCTTGTTGTCGCTTATCCAATTCTGTTTCTCCAATCATGTTAATACATTGCAGACAAGAAAGATAGGTCAGGTCATGTCTACAGTGCAAATTTCAAGTTATCCCTTGAGAAACACAGGGTCAAAACACCTTGAAATTTGTATCAAGTGAGGGGTCATTTAGTCTCAGAACAGTCTCAGAAACATTGGGATAACCCATGTGTGTGCATTTATGTGAGCCTTCCCCCCCATGTGATAAATGACCTTCCACTTTTCCTTCATTCCGGAGCGACAGCATATGCAAATGAGTTGACATCACCTTTTTTTGTCTGTGTGCTTTTAAGACCGCAGCACCATACCGGTACGGTGGTCTTTTCATTCTCTTCCTCTGTTAACATTGAGGCAATCTGGACACAGGCTATTGCACATACAAACACATTCATGACCAACCCCGCTCCGCTTTCAGGCGAGAGCGTGTACATGTACAGGTAGTACATGACCCTGTCTGTTGACATTGACTGTGATATTGAGGGTCCGGCTCAGAAAATTGAGAGTGGAAGGGGTGAATCACTGAACTGACTCATTGACCAGAGCCTCAAGGAGGGTCATTCTTGTCTGCGGGTACATGCATTTAGAGCTTGTCAGTCAGCCGCCATTATTAGTACAGTGTATTTTAAAAGCTGTGTATCTGGTCAAGTTAGACTTTCTAAATACCACTGCCATTCAGACTCAGAACAGAGAAACATTGCCCGTAATTTAACGAGATTACATGCAGAAATTCCACCCTTGAAAAAGTACAGGTCTGGGGACCCTGATCAATAGGGTAACCAGTGCAAAGATTTTCAGGCAGATTTTAGAGCTTTTGTATCATGTGTTCATTTCTTCTCTAAGAGGAAGTACATTCAAAATATTCACTTAATAATTGTGAAGAGGCCACGATTAGCGATGTCAGTGGACAACTTGCAAAGGCCAACAGAATCCAGTGTTAAGAGCAAAGACGGCTCAGGTGGAGGCAGCAATGTACTTTTCCTGTGGGATCTTGAGGGGATGAGAACTGCAGCTCACTCATGAATCACATCGGTGAGATTGCCTGGGCCTGCAGGATAGTTGCAGCACGCTCTAATGGTAGTTGCGAGATGAAAGGAAAAAAAAATTTGCTGACAGTAAACTTGTGACTTGTCCCATTTGCGCTGAGCTCCGTCAGGGAGATAAAGTCATTCTGGTACGTTTCCTTTTCAAACTTCATCAAACACAGGGGCCTCGCCCTTTTGTTCTTCTTTTTCCCCAGTCACTTCTGTGGCCATGTCAGTACAGTACCCAGTCATTCAGATTTCTTTTTCCTTGTAGCTGAGTATTGCAAAAGCAGAGGAAGTTTTCATGGCAGACTGTGTTGAGGCTTACACTGGTGCTGGCGGCGTTGATCAGCACCCCATACAAAGCTGTTATTACTCAGTTGCTTCCTGTTCCATGTTCCTCCCAGCTGTGTTCATAAACCACCCATCTGTACACCCATTCCAACCTGATGTCATGTGGTTCCACCCATCCCAGCCCCCAATCGCCCAGCTGATATGTTCATAAACCACCCGTCTGTACACCCTTTCCAACCTGATGTCATCTGGTTCCACCCATCCCAGCCCCCAATCGCCCAGCTGATATGTTCATAAACCACCCGTCTGTACACCCATTCCAACCTGATGTCATCTGGTTCCACCCATCCCAGCCCCCAGTCGCCCAGCTGATCACCCATCAGATCAGTACGCTCATTCCAATCTGCTGTCACCCAGATCCACCCATGCCATGTAGGCCCCAATAAACCAGCAGTGTTCTACTTCTCAACCTCGTATTAGCACATTTCTTTCCTGCTATTACCCAATCCCACCGTTGGCACCTCAATCCCAAAACATCCATCCCAATTAGCTATGACTTGTTCCATGTTAATCACCCCTAACTGGTCCTCTATACAAACATACATGTACCGTGTACCTTCAAAGATCACGCAGTGTTGTCCTTTTTTTTTCTTTCTTTACACCCATCCAAAATAGACCCATTGCGCCCGCTAGGTCTTGTGACCTACAGTGGGTATCAAACATCCATTTACATGATGTTGTCCCTTAGCAAAGGGTGTTTTAAGTATTCACCAAAAGTAAAGCTGGTTTTAATACTCAAAACATCAGTAATTTGAGTAAAGTACCGACCGTCTGCTTTATTTTTGGTAAATGACACGACACTTTGCTTGGGGAGGATGCCATGTTTGTTAATTTGATACCCGCCATAGGTCATGTGACTTAATAGCAAGTGCAGTTGGCAAGTTGCTGCTACCCCGATAACACCCACATGGACTTCATGAAATAAACCTCCATCCCACTGTATCATCTCATCAGCGTACCCCTACGCGTATGTCTGGTCTCAACACCAAGTACTTAGTCCCAATGCATCCTAAGATACATGTAATAAATAGTTCCAACATCTTGCTCCATGAGTCAAACCGGTCCTGTTCACCCGAAGCCTTGACTTCCGTAGCCACACACGGCCCTGTAGCCACTTTGCTCCCACACACCGTAGGGCGGGTGTTACTTCGCCCAATTGTGAATTATAGTAACATTTGGTATCGTTAATTTCTGAATGACACTGCTTATAATTCTACTTACTGCAGAGGACAGTCCAAGCATACAAGTAGCGATCAACATGCTGACCGTTTCCCCACTTCTTAGAGACACTCTTGTGACCCTGATGAAAAATCATTTCTCTGTTGCTTCAGCAAACTCGAGAGCCATGTTTATTAAATTTGTCATAGTTGTGTTACATTTTTGTCAAGAAAATGGACTGCCAAAATAAACACCCTGGAGTATGAATTTTTGGTAACAATTATTTTAAAAATGTACCTAGCAGCTATTATATAAAAATCAACTATTCATAAATTTTATGATCATATGATCATAAAAACTACAATATTATTGTAAAAATTGGATATAAATAACGAATCACTGATTCATAAACTCCATATTATTTACAACAGGCCTGAAAATTCCCCAAAGAAAGCTCTACAAAAGTAATCAAAACCAACTTCACACCTTCCATTGTGATAAATCCCAATGAGCCTAAGGATGATGGTGTCATGAATAAAACTTAACAGACGGCTGTGATTTCAGTGAGAGTGACAGCCCAGGTATTTTAGATCTCTTACACCTGGCAGTGAGGAATTCTGGCTCTTGAAGACCAGCATTAGTATGTGGTATCTATCAGAGTAATAACAGCAGAATAAAACTACTGTTAAGTGTGGTGAGTGGTTGACTTATTACCACTGACTTAGAGCCGGTAAGAATTGAGTTCATGGCATGCATAGCTAGAATGCTTTGATGTGCCGTAAAAATGATCTCACGCCCATTCCCTGACCTGAAACCAAGGGAGAGGGGTCATCAATGCCCGATGTAAAACATTGTCAGTGTGCACGACAATGGCTTCTTCTTGTAACATTAAAACGTACTGTGCCCAGTTCATGGACATGGTACATGTATTTGACGCTCTTTCCTTCTTTCATTGATTCTAATGATGTGTTGTTTAGGCCAGACATCAGTGAACTCAAATTTTATATTGTTCATACCTTGGTTTTCTTATGAAGAAGGTTTCTGATGAATAAACTTGTAAATTATTCAAAAGTGCTGCCTGTGTAAAAAGGCACAAGCAGAAGTCATCGATGTGCTTGGGGTGGGGGGGCATTGGTTCATTCTCCTCCCACCCCCGGCATACGGGCCTGAAGTGCCAGCTCTCCAACACCTTGGCCTCCGTGACTGCGCATGTGGAGCAGCTTGTCCCGCTGCCTGTCCAAGATCAATTTTGACAGTGTATGTCTCCCCCCCTCTTAGAATTTAAAAGTCCGGACAGGAATTTTTGCATCATTCCAACTTTAGTTGGGGTAAAAATGTCAAGGTCATCATGTTATATCATGGGATTAAAGAGTGTGGCTGTTTTATGTCTTGCCAAGTGCAGCTTGACAAACTTGTGACGGCATTGGTTGATGGATAGGCTGAAGTTTGGATATTGATCGACTGACGGATTTTACTGATGCATGTATGTTGCGGGATATAGTACCATCTTTCTGAGAGTCAATTATCTTTTGTGGTTTTTTTTTAATCAGGCTGTTGTTTTACAGCTTTGAAGGGGAAGTTTTGTTGAGTTCACTTTTACTTTAATAGTGATGATACTGACTTGCTTTCTACTGTACTTTACATCTTGAGTTGTCGGCCCCACCGCAAGTTGACATCTTGTGGGTTAGGTGCACCGCTGTGGTGCCATATCTTGTAAGTGAACCAAACGCTGGATGTACCTGCTTTCATGGTGCACCGCAAACTAGTGACTAGAATACACTCAGGAGGCAGAAACCTGACAAGAATCAGTCTGGGTTTGGTCAGGTCCCATCCAGCTGTGCACACCCATGCTAATTCCCCAATTATCCATGTAAACTCCCCCCCCTACAAAAAAAAAGCAAAGAAAACAGATGCATCCCTGGGAACCATCTTGTGTATTAATGTTTTGTGGATGGGGTGTAAGAGGAGCTTATAAATGTCTTCATTTATCACTGGCTGTTAGTTTTGGTGAAATCAAACTCCATCCTACATCGCAAAGGGTGATCATTGGCTAGGACTTGTCAGACTATCATTCTTTCCTCCTCCTCGTCTGCCCATAAGAAGAATCTCTTTGATGAAGGAACTCAGGACTCTGCTCTGATCACTAAGCTGACAGTTTGCTCTTGTTTGAAAATGTTTAGTTTTACAACTGGCATTCTGACATATGAAATGGAAAACAAGGTTTAAAAATGAAATATTAAACGATACAGTTGATCGAAGAGACGAAATCCAATCAGCATCATAGTAGAGTAAAGGTTTCCAGAGGCTGCCGTAGAATAATTGAAACTAAGCACTTCTATCTAAAATAGAACTACCTCTTATTAGTTAATGCTCTCAGGAGTGGCATAACCAGGGCTAAATTTCGCAGGGGGGAGACCGGGGTGCACACATTTTTCAAGGGCGCACCACAAGAAAATAAGCTGTAGCTGCATTACAATGGACATTAGTCAAAGATTTCAAATGGGGGCCACCAGGGGAGGGGGCACGGGCATTCACTGGGGGCATGTGTCTCCCATGCTTCCCCCCCCCCGGTAGTTTCGCCACCGGCACTGCCCCCTAAACAGGTTTGAAAGATTTCATTCTTGCTTGTCGTACAAGCTCCAAGCCAACCAGCTTTACCATCACTGTACAGTTTGCAGTGTGCTGGCCCTTTAAGGGAAATGGTTATGGCAAAGTTGTGCTAACTCAATTATGTTTTCCCAAAGCGATCAAATCTTTTTAAAGGAAAAGTAACACATGGAACTTTCACAGAAACATTTAACCTTAAAATGGTGCTCTTAAGGGAGTGCAGCACATTTGGTATTGCATTCAACAACAAAAAGTCGCATATTCGACAATGATTTTAGTTGTTAGTTGGACTGTAAACAGTAGCCACATTGTGGAGGCATGAAAAATGATATTGATAAGGATATTGCCACATGGAGATCTGCCAGCATTGCTTATAAAATTGGAAAACAAATTAAGCTGATTGGAAATGTTGAAATTGAGAAACAGTCGGAGTGCAGCAGTTTTATCAGGGAAGGAATATGGCAGGCTTGGAAGACAGTGGAAGTCGTTTGTAAGGACCAGTCCAACATCAACCGTTGAAATTTGAGGTGGGAAAAAAATTGGATGCGCCCATTTTTAACTTGTGATGATATTTACACCTCTCTTGTCAGTGTGAGAGATGCATGATACACATACGATTTGCTATTTGTAACGTTATTGGTCATACTTAGCTGTCTGACACTGTCACCAATGACTGTAGGAATCCAAGATGGCAACCTCCAAAATGGCAGCCTCCATTGGAAACCCTGGTCTGGATGTAGCTGATCTTGCTTCAGAGTGTATACCTTTGACAAATTATACCAGTACATGTTCATAGTTACATTCTCTTTTCCATTCAGTGATGCATAATAGAACAAGTTTTAAGAGCAGCACGTGAAAATCTACAATTTTCTTGATGTTTTACATTGACGTAATGAGCAAGATTAATATCATGTGCACTTATTCACGAGGGCGTAGGCTAGATGCAGGGGGTGTGGACGCACCCTCCCCCCACACCAGCAAAAGGGAGTTCTGCTTTAGGTGTCCATATTTTTATTATTTAAACCAAACAGCAGCATGTCATTTTGTCAAGGTGAAAGTATGTGGGTTTTTGATACGAGATGACCGAAAAGTAAAACAGCAAATCTGCTTTTCTCATGTGCACTTGCCTTTCTTGTTTAAATGCTGGAAGTTGGAGTTCCGTTTTCTTGAAAATTGTAGCCCCCCGGCCAAACCAGCCTATGCCCCTAATTCATATTGCAGATAGTGAGTTTCAAGTGATGTCAACTAACATGTACCACACAAACTGTCCACCTACATGTACATCCAGCATGTTAATCCATATCCATTTGCTTTCAAAACCCTAATGTTAACTCCAAGCTTCCCTAAATAGATTAACTTGTATATTCCATGGTTTTTTTTTTCTTTTAAAAGTTGCAATTATTTTTTTGTCTTTGAGATTCTGCTAGGATCAAAATGTCAGGCCCTCAAACTTTAAAAATTTGTTTTTCTACCAAGTAGTTATACTGTGCTACCGGTAGTTCTCTGCAGAGGACTTGCTCAACTCATCTCTAAGATGCCCCTTCAGGATCTTTCATATATCAAGTTTTAACATACATGTATACTTCACAAATTATCTGTGAGGCAAAAGAGCTTAGTGCTGGAAATGTGACTTCCTTGTGAAAAACCGTTAATGCGTGCGCAAATAAATTCAAGCTAGGGTACGAGCACGTAACTTAATTTCAAGCATGGACAATGTTGTTAGTGCCAAAAAAATTGGGGCTGGTCGGACACATTTTGTTCATGCAAACATGTGTACACATGAACTCGTACAATGTAGCTCTGTCAGAGACCTGGTTCACATACAAGGCATGTACATGTACACCACATGTACATGTATGTCTTACCAAAGGAGCAGAAGCCTGCTTACATGCACACTCTTGGATATAGAGGGTGCCTACTGGTGTAAGCCTAAAAATTTCAAGAGGAATTATGGGTAATGAAATTTCTGAAATATCAACAGTAGTCTGCTTTCCTGGATGAGTGCACACGGTACATACATGTAGGCCAGTGAGTACAAGTGAATAGCAACATGACTTTGTAAATGAGTAGGCCTAGAGGGGACGGTCTAGCTACATGTACTTCTGAGATCTAATTGGTTGGCACTCTTCCTTCATTGCGTATGCGTCTTATTCTGATTGGCCATGATCTGATGTATAGAGGCTCAGAATGCTTACTCACAAGTGAATATTTTGCTTTTGACAATCAGACTTATTGCAAGAGATAGATATTCATTCTGGTGACCATAGTAGGGCTGTCACGGATCATTTGCAGCAGCATTGGCATTGTATTGTACAAAATCCCAACCCAATGCTTTCCGCCATTGGTGAAAGGGGGCCATCAGTGCTATCAACTAAAATGTTGCTAGCAGGGTTTCCGCTCCTCGGCCAACAGCAAGGAGCTTATCTTGGGTACATGTACTGTGCTTGTTTCACAGAACGAAATGAAACAAACCGTTGTGCAATTGGGCGGCAGTCTGACACAACTCACAGATTAGACGCTTTTGCAGATTAAGAATTTAAATGGCATCAGCATAAAAATGTTACCACGACATCAAAAATCGGCAAATCATTTCAACCAGAGGTTTTTAATTGACATGGAAAGATGGGCATTTTCCACCAACGTACGCAATACCAGTCTTTGAGAACAGAAGAAAACAGTCCCCATCAAAATTAGTACCGTACTTTACAGCACCTCTTTTTCATGGTTACAGTTTTCAAGAACAAAAGTTGAGAAGATTCTCTTACAGGATTCCTGGGTTGGGATTAAAACTCCGGCCCCCTGCTTACTAATGCAAGTAATTGCGCATGGAAGACTGTGAGTCCACTGACTAAAGTGATCTTTGATTTCATGAGTGATTTCTAATCAAAAACATCCCCAAACCCCAGAAGTTCCTCCTGTGTGATTTGACATCACTGATTGGTGGCAAGTTTATCTGGTTTATACAAACTGAGCATCTTGGACCTGCAGTTGGGCAGTGGAACCGCAAATTGCAACATCTCCCCCAGGTACGCAAGCTTTGTGGTCAGGACGGTACCGGTAAACGTTTAACAGCAGCAAGATTTTCACCCTGTGTGGGGGGGGGAAGGGAAGAGGGTGGCCAGCCCCTGCTTGTGATGCAGCCCAGCTAATTTCCTGGTTTATGAATACATGGACCTCAGCTAGCCGATCTGTGTGATTGGTCGTCACTCCTGGCAAGTGGGGAGAGGAGAACTGCTCATGTCTTCTGAATGTTCTCCGACTCCAGCGAACAAGTGTGGTTTGTGATCACTACAGCGTCCAAGGAATTATTCAGAATCCCCTTTGCTTGGCCTTTCATTGGCAGAACTTTTGCGACAGTATCCTCCACTGTACATTCCAGGAACTCTTATTATGGATCTCCCCCAAACTGTAAAAATGCCACACTCAACCTGTTGTAATTTGTGCTCTTTTTTTCCACTCACTTACTTGTCGCTTTTACTTCATTGGCTGATGTTCGTCAGCTGTTTGCTGATTGGTAGAGAATGGGCAACTGATGTTCGTCAGCTGTTTGCTGATTGGTGGAGAATGGGCAACAAATACATTAATGTCAACAAATACAGAGAAGCTGATAAGTTGTGGTATGGTACACTGTTCATGCATATGCATACAAATTCATCTCTCAATGTGTCCCTCCTTAGAAAGCCCCTCCCCCCAAAAAAAGAAAAAGAACTTCTTGTGCTTCCTGTTACATGACTTCTGAAAAATGGGCAGGTACTTGTACATTTTTTGCCTTTACTGATTCAGTTTGCGGCTAAGTTCTGACTGGGTAAGACAGCAAAGCATTTATTTCAAATAAAATGAGCAATTTACTTTTAAGTGATACTAGTTATGTGCATAACTAAGTTTGTTGAACCTTCTTGCACTACATTCAAACTACAATAGACACATTTTCCTTATTTCTAAGTTCACATTTTCCCAAATGTTACCTCCTGAAAGGTCCCACCGGCAAAAATAGGGTACATGTACATGTAGGTCAGTAAACAGGAAGCATTCCGTTTTTTGGGCAAACTGTTCACCTACTGGTAGAGCACAGAACATGTATTACATGTACATTCCAATATACATAGTTTAAACACTTCTTTCTGAAACTCAGCATTTCCCAGATGATTACCTTAAGGATATTCAACAAATCGGCTTGGCTTCTCCCTCCCATTTTTTCCGCGTTACCCAGCCCTGTAAAGGGGTTGTACATACTGATAGCTTGGCTTACGGGAAGCATGTTACTGTACCTTCATGTAGGGCCTGTGCAAAGAATGAATTTTTGTGTTAACTACCGGTACTAGACTGATCCAGTAAGCCACACGCCCACTTGTTCTCCCGTAGGCACTTATATATGCTTTCCTCCACTGCCTCAGGTTTCAGCTGTGCGCATCATACTTTTGTGCGCACATGTCGGACATACACTGTACATGTAAATAAATCACAGCTGTGATTGGTCAGGAAACAATGGGAGGGGGCTTAATGGATCGGTCTCCTTGAATGCGTGTTGTTGAGTTCCAAGCACATTGCCTGATGTTGTCGTTCCTCACTTATTTTGTTGGGTTAAGGTAGCGGGGATGTTTAATCAAAGTAAAGCCGGCGTTAAATCCTGCACCTGCAAATGTAGTTCATATCCATGCATTTTATAAGGTGATTCGTCTCAACCTAATCACCTTTTTGAAGTTATACAATTCCCTCTTTCTCCTCCTTTCATTCTTTTTTTCACAAGAATTCTCCAGACCTGTTTTAGAAAGTTGTACATTAACTTGAAAGTTGGTATGAACATCAGCTCTGATCACGAGATTTGCCTACAGGCTTAAAGTCATGATGACATCATCAGATGTCAAATTGCAAGCAATTGGACTGTAATATCTTAAATCACATTTTCAGTTAATTTTTTTTTTCATTTTAAATTAAAGCAACAATACAGGTTCCAGTTTTCTTGAAGTCGTGGTTGCAAGACATCCTTAGCGATGCAATGTTTGAGCACCCAAGGTCGTTAGACTGTGGTGTGGATGCCTTGTACATATGTACACAAGGCCACAAAGGGTGCCTTGGGAATCTTGCATTGCAAAAGTGCATGACTTATATCCATAATGGAGCAACAGGTCACGAGAATAATAGTGCTGGTGAACTGTGGGGAAATCATGTTTTAGTAAGTTAAGCTGACTAGTCAGGGTATGTTACTGAAGCTGTTGCATGAGGCGTGCATTCCCATGGCCCCAGCTGGCCAGTGCCACCCGTGCAACCTTTGCCACCAGGCTGACGTACCAGTCACTGATCAAAAACAGTCACTAGAGCGACAACTACAAAGCAGGTGCGGTTCTAGAGCCAGTTTTTGGTGTGGCTAGACCCTTCGCACGCGCCGTCACCTTTTTCTTTCTCACTACTGCTCTTGCACACACAAAAAAAAAAATCGAAAAAAACCTATTGCAGTTTCGGGGGCTAAACAATCCCCAGCCCTCCTCCCCTCGTAGAACGCACCTGTCACCAAGACTTCATTTGGAATCATGAACGATATGAACTTCCATTCAACGATGTTAAGTCTCCAGTAAGAAGTCTTGATCAGAGTGGGACTGGTGACGTCACGAAATAGTCAAGCGCCCTCTGGCAGCAGGTTAAAACCGTTGGAAATGCATTTTCAGTTGATGTGTGTGGTGTCATTGGCTGTAATAGGATGGCCTTAATCCAGGTAATTCTGGAAGTTACAATGGAGCAAAGACCTTTAATGGCTAAAAAAAATTACCCGAAAACCAACCGTGAAAGATGTAGTATTAATTTGTCCTTTAAATGATCAATAAATAAATCAACAAATAAATAGATCAAGTAAATAAATATAGGTTAAAAGATGAACTCAAAGATATAAATTTACCAGTAGGTTCCTTACAGTGACGTCATTATGATGTCATCAGGTTCCAAATAACAAGCAATTCAACATTAACCCTAACCCTCCTCAGTCCTCCAACAGGTGAAGGATTGAGGAGGGTTAGGGTTAATATTTTTAATCTTAAAAAACGTTAATCGTGACAGACCTTGTCCTGTACGTTTGTTGTGCATACATGGTGTACACTGAATATCTTACCTTTATTATTAGTGCCTTTTAATATGAAATTGTTGAGAGATGTGAACTTTTTTTTAACAATATCAGACTCCGGCTAAAATATGCATTTTGATTTTCTGCAAAGCTGTGGCGTTACTTGATGAATAGACAAGTCAATGTGTGCATCCACGCAAAAGCAAACAAAATATTTCAGAAGAAACTCTGAAGTGAACTATTTTCCTTCATTACAATCTTACTTATCTCAAATGAATGAAACTAAAGTTGAAGAAGTTTCTGCCCAGTCACCCAGCATTTGTTCATCACACTCAAGTTTATTTTGCAACCCATGCAAGAATTAGTTTTCACCTCCCCTTTTTTTTCCCAGAGGGGTTCAGCACACTCTTCCACCTTTCAGTCATTGTTTCCCAATGATAGACCGCTGTGAATTTGAGGTTCATGTACCATCAGTACAAAACTGCCTCTGTGACATCCTGTAGAGTATTTGAATGTACCCGGTATGACATTTCAAGAGAATGGTGTACATGCCTTTTTCACTCAAGTGACTAAATGTAAACAATACCACCACGTGTGGACCGCCTTGGCCACCGTGATCGCATGTATTCCTATGGGCAGCTTCAACCACACGCAAGCGCACGTACGAATGTTGCATGCTTGACTAATTTATCTTAAATAAGTACAGATAGATTACTATCACAACACTATGCACTCACTACCATCACAACACATCATAGGTCCAGCACGATCGTGACATCACAGGAAAAAGGTCTATATACACGTGCACGTGTATCACAATGTTTGCACGATGATGTACTGTACGTGTACATGTAATGGTACCGGTACGGTAGACATAATTGAAAAACTGGAAGGGTGGATGACAAAAAAAGGGGTGTGGTCACCAGAGGCAGAACGGGGGGGGGGGCAGATGGAGGGGCAAGAGGCCAGTCTGTGTTTCTTCCTACCTCCCTTCCCCTGACTTTTTTGACTGATGAGCATGCCCCTTCCTACTCTTAGCACGTCTTATTTATAAGAGGACGGGACTTAATGGATCGGTGAATGGATCAATGGCCAATGCCTGAAGGCTTCACAATTGCCCCCTCCCACTCTGAAAATTGTTCCATCCCCATTAGGTATGGTGATATTGGAGAAAGTACAGAGGGACAGATTTTCCAATCCGTCTGTGCCTTCAAAGGGTTGACACTCGACACAGTTAATGCTTTTGACCGCTAAACTCACTGTTGAATTTTGTACCCTTCCGTGATGAATTCCAACATCCTCCAGTGGTAGGGAGAGATCTGATTAGGAGCTTGTTGTGCAAACTGGGCACTAGCTCTGCCTTCACATGTATGGAATTTCCCTATTGTCGTAACACCCACCACTTTAGATTCTGAGGGGAAAAAAAAAAACGGATGTGCGTGTACAGTAAGGTTAAATACCAGTACAAACCATTACTTGTTATAGTATGGATCAGCGTGGTGAACTGCTTCCATTTTGCCAAGTGTCTACTACAATGTACATCACAACAGTTATCCAATAGTTAATGACTTGAGTTACATGTACGTGTATCAAAGGGGGCACAAGTGTGCACTCATCTTTATTCAAGGGCACTGGAAGCAAATTCACCGTGGTATGCAGACTGTGTACGCAGACTGTGTACGCGTACGTCAACATTTCAAATAGGGGCTCACCCAAGGGGAGGGGAGACATGGACTTGGGCGGGAGGGGAAGAGAGGGGCTTGCAACAGGGACACCAAACATGTCACACTTTTGGACTGTATATTTATGGAATGATCATGCTGAAAATACCCCTTTGCTGGAGGGATAGGCCTACATTTTACTTCGTCAGTACACCCTTCAGTGCATCTCACCCAGCAGTAATCTTGACAATTAGCAACCCTGCGTTGCGCATGCTACCTGTACTAACACCATACCTTGACGACTGGAACTAGATTGAATTTGAATCCAGTGCTCCTGTCGAAAATATCAGATAGATTTTGTGGTAAATTAGGGGGGGAAAAAAGCATCTTTGGAGCACACCGGTAGTTCAGCATGTTGGTAATGCATGGAAGATGAAGTCACTACAATATGAAAAGGTCCCATAGTGTGGTCATTAATAGGTAAACATGTCATGCATCTGGTAAGCATCAAGGTAACAGTCATGACCTTTGAAAAATCCCAGTTCCGAACAAGGACTTCAAACTTTTACTGCCACCGACTCGATCTGCAAACTTCTACCATTTCCATCAATCTGTTCTAAGGTTGTCTTTTGATCATCAGTCTGTCCAGAAGGTCTAAAAATTTCTGTTCCAGACTTTGACGCCAGACGCTGTGTCTGATAGCAGGTGCAGATGAATATTGGCCATTAGCAGGGTTCCAGGTAGTAAACTTTAAGTAGTAGCCCGTGTTTCAGCTAACTGCACATTTATGGAACTGCCTTAATTTTTAAGAAGCGTCAAAAACAACTTGCTTTGTTCAGACCAGTTGCGCAGGCATAATATTGCAAATGTTTGTAAACATGTACCGTTTAGCGACAGTAGCAACTGATAGCCAGAAGAGAAAATATTGGAGCAGTTTAGAGTTGTTGTGACTGGGTGTTACCAGCTACTTTTTTTTTCATTTCCATGCCGCCAGAATGTTTTGCCAGTGTCTTTTCATTCACTCATGAGGAGAACGGTAGAAATATTATTTCCCAAATCTGCAGGTCAGTCCAGGAAATTTCCTCATAAATTTCTGGCTAAGATCCAAATACATTTACATATCCAGACTTTTTTCCCCTTGATTTGTTAAACTCAGCCCCAGGTCATCTTTGGAGATGAAGCTATAGAGGGGGCTATGTAATACACATCACAATTGGTACATGTACTGCCAAGTGTCTGATGACTCCATTGGTACAGTAAAAGAAAGGAGATACTCCTCAGCTTTATGGAGATACCGCACTTTATCATTTGGTATGCTCAAGGAACTATTAGTGGATACCAACCGCAAGGTGTCTATTTCTGATTAGTGTTCATACCCCCATACATATGCAGGCCAGGATCAGGTCCCTGGTTCTAATGGAGGGACCCCCCCCCCAGTTTGACTTTGACATTGATCACATTCCGATGACTGGGAATGCCCCAGCGAGTTCTCTTGGAGTTGTTGTGGAACTTACTGGCTTGACATGTGAACATTTCACATTGGTTATCTGAAAAAAAAAATGTTTACCTAAGGATAGGATTTTTTTAACTAGGACAGGCCCTGAAACCATTTGGTTATGGTTTGACAAATGGACACGAAGCAATAAAATGGGGCAAGAGGTACATGTAGATTGAATTCCCATTCCTTCCTGCTAAACACTTGGGGTGTACAGCAAGAGTGTGGAAACAGTGACTCAGACAATGCATAATTATCCGAGTTGTTAAATTTCATTCACTGTCAAAGTCTCCCCACAATTTTTTTTTTTATTTTTATTATATTTGTTTTTGGTTTTTTTTTTTTTGGGGGGGATAGGTTTTGTTTCTGTTGAGTCGTGGTGTCTCCCAGACCGGTCCATTTCATTCTCCACACATGACTGCATTTATTTGTTTACAGTTCCCAAGCACACTTCATTTTCGGTGTTGTGTGATACCAGTAAGTTTTTTTAATAAATGCACGTATATTTGCAACAAGAAAAAAAAAAAAAAAGCCTTTGCATTTGATGACTGTTTTGATTGCCTCATGTACATCATACCTGTACTGCATGTTGCCAAATGTTGCCTTTGAATGAGCATCACTTATTGGTAAGTGCAAAGTAATCTCAGTCTAGACGATTTTACCATTAATAATATGACTTTTTATAGCTTTGTCTGTCGGAGCCTGGTCATCTGATTCTACCAGAACAGTAGAGGCATGGAGTAGATTGCCATTTCAGATCTATACCTGACTTTCCTCTTCTAATTGGCTTGAAAATACCTAGAAATGCTTACTGCAGCACAGCCGTATTTGACATGAGGGAGGGAGGGACCAAAAGTTTAGCAATGTTGATGTGGTTTTTCTTTTTATACAGAATTGGAAGCACAGCAGTGCTTTTTTTTTTTGAGAAACAGTCATGACAGCTGCCAGGAAAAAGTTAACGGCAAAGAAATTCAAAATTTGTCTCGAACATTGTTTTGTTATTGTGTAAATCAAGAACTGTAATACTTAATGTGCATTTGTCGTTTTTTTTTTAAAGTATGTACCAGTTTCTGGCCAACTCTCACTTTTTGCACATATGTACAGTAAGTTGTTTGTTTTGTATGCCGTTGTTTACCACCATTCTATTTCTTACGTGAACTCCTGGGGTTTTTTTTTGCATTGTAAGCTCACGGTCTGAACCGAAATCCATTACTTGTTAGCATAAGCTACTAATACAAGGGGAAGCTATTTGCTGTGAATTTGAACTTGTACATGTAGTTGAAATCTGCTGATGGGGATGTAATAAAATGAAAGACGGCTACTCGCCAGTCGTTAGCGAGTGATAACACAATTGGGGCAAGCACATGTTCATATACCATTGGTAAACTGAGCCGGTCTTTTACCTCAAAAGATCGCACAGGTGTGTGAGACGTACATGTACGTTGTTGACGTGTGTGTGTGTACACGTATATGTGGTGTGCTTAGAGCATACGATCATGCACACAGTGAGCAATGGATCCCGGTGGCTATGTGTTTATCACCACCCCTGACCTCATGTGGGATGATAGGCCACTACACGGTGTCAGCCACATACATATGTGCACAGCGGAATGTCGGCGTGCCCACATGAAGAAGCAACTCAGCCCAACAGCTATAGTCAGTGCCTGGTTAAGGTAGGCCAGCCAGCCAGCCAGCCAAAGCTTTTGCATTTGTATGCGCTCGACGAGCTTCAGCGAGCCGGCTGAAGAGAAGACAGTCTGCCCAATGAGGCAAGCCGAATGGGTCAAGGGTAACCGGTGTCCGACCGACGAGGAAATGAACGCTGTTGGTAAGAGTCTGTACAGCCTGTATTTTGGAGGATTGAAATCGGGGAATGAAGCTCCTAAGTGCTGTCATGATGAGATGATTTGTGACCCACGTTTAGCAAGTTCTCATACATATTGATGACACAATTGTTACCCTGCAGATTTTAAAAGAAAAAGCCTTTTTCCGTTTAAGCTGCTAAATTTTGACAATGCATTAAGTTACATGTACCTTCAGCCAGTTATGGAGGATGATACTCAGTAGTAGACATTTTTCAGTCTGTATTTAGCTGTGTGTTGATTTTTTGCTGTTCTTTTTTTATCACAGATTTATTTTTAATTTTGTGGGTTTTAGTTGTCATTATGAACACGATAGACTTGGAATTGTCCAATTGAAACAGGAGCATTTAAAGTCAGTGTGCCGCAAGATAACGTACTTGGCTCCTTTCAAGTATGAATTTAACTTTAGTATCCTTGGGACGTACTGTAATATGTATTATTTATATCAGGCTTTATGCACTAAAATAAATCTGTGTATTGTGCGGTTATTGGAATGATTATTTTTGAATTTGAATTAACTGAGCTGGTTCCCTCTCAATTAAGAGCATGTAGCTCCCCATCATTAATATTGAACAGTGTCTGGTGATACCAGAGCTGCATTAAATCAAGTTTACGTCTTATCGTGTGCATGCGTTGCCAGTGGCGTAACTAGGGCTAAATGTCGGGGGAGGGGGCACATATTTTTTCGAGGGGGTATTGCGGGAAAATAAGCTGTAGCTGCATAGCTACATGTATATAAACTCAATGGAGATTATTCATAGATTTCGAATGGGGAAGGGGGAAACAACGGGTGGGGGGTATCCATGGGGAGAGGAGGGGGGCGTAAATTTTTTGGGGGGGGATCTTGGAAGCTGAAACAAGAATTTGGTTCAATGATCCAGGATGCATTTTTGCTTGGACTCAATCATCAGGCTTAGCCTACTGGACAGCATACGGTACATGTTCATGTACATGTATGTTGCACTCTCTGTAAAAATCATGCACTCGTCTGTGACTCACGTAATGTCATTTCAGCTTGTGTAGTATGCTCGTGTAACCCCTTAAAAGCCATCCAGTACTATTTAATTATATTCCGTTGTCATTGTTCAGTTTTTACCTCATTCTGTTCCAGTTTTGTTCTGAAAACTATTACCACGGGACACATCCTTCGTCGTACTGCTAATCTTAAGAACCGCATACTTCTACACTACATGTTTTAAACTGATGTGATCGTTGGATGTCTGTCCCTTTGGGAAGAAAGCTTTGTTCTTCTTGCTGTTCTTGTCTCTGCATGTTAAGCCCCTGCCTTTAATGGCCATCCAGCCTTCGCCTTGGGCTGTTTGGATAATTTTTCCTCATTTGCTCGAATTTGTTATGAGGGTGATTGTTGTCAAAGTGCCACATCAGCCAATGGGAAGACAGCTGATGAGGTTTTGGGTGCAGTTTTTGTCATAGGCAAAGGACATCAATTTGTAGGGTCCGTGAGGTCAAAGAAACTTCCAAACAGCAATGAGGGATGACATACGGTATCTTTGATTCCTTACCCAGATGGTAATCATTATTTTTCAATAGGTTGGGTAATCTGAGATTTGACCACATAGGTGCGAGCCTGCATGCAGAGCCTGTGATATTGTGCATTACTGTTGACCGCCTGCATGCAGAGCCTGTGATATTGTGCATTACTGTTGACCGCAAGATGCACCGGCTGAATGTCTCACCTAAAGAGACACCGGTGGCTACACTGAGCAATAATGCACATTTTTTTTTAGAGGATCTAGAGGTACATGTAGGAGTGTGCTGCTTATGAAGCCAAGGGCAAATAAACATACAGGTACACGTCTGTTTCAGATCAAAAAGTTGGACAGACACAAAATCATGATGTTGAATTTTAACTGGCTGTGCATCAGTGGAGGTTCAAGCCACGCCAGTCCAGGCAAAAACAATGAATTCAGTTCAGCTTAATTTCATGCGACATACACAAATACATATTGCCCTTGCCACTATGATTAAATCATTTATTTTAACACAAAAAGGATGGCACGAAATGCCCCGTAAAAGAATGAGGTCATCCTTGAAATCTACTAATGTACTTTTCTTTTGACATTTTGTTGTTGGGCAAAGCTGTAAACTTGAGGGTGCATTGCCAAATTAATTCCATGGGGGGGGGACAGAGCAAAGTACCTTTTGGCCTTTTTTGTTCATCTGAGAAAAAAAAAGCACCATACATGATGAGATAACTTCTGAATTCATTGGCCTTGAAAATCACATCCTGCGTACCGCCTTTACATGTACCAATGCCAGATTAGGCTCCAAATAGTCTTTCATCAGTTCCATCTTACCGCCGCATGCATTTCTGTTTGCATTTTGGAGAAATATTGAGGGGATTACTTCTGTCAGAAGTCATACCTTCTTGAATCAAGCCAGCAGTGAGACTTGTGACTTTTCTCTACTCTTTGGGACGAGTGTTGAAAAATTGTTGTAATGAGACAGTAGAGTAACACTGGAGTTTGCAAGATGTCGTATATTTTTTTTTTAAAATCTGCCTGCTTTCTTTCAGTACAGTGATATCCCTTTCAGCGTCTTGCTTTCAGTTGTGATATATATTCTCATGATGTCCACGGAGGGAACGACATCGCGGTAATTTCAGATAAATATAGCTTCAGTCAGAAAATTAGGAATAAATTGTTGCATCAATTGTCTGCACCTCACATTGTGGCAATATGCCGGTATAAGCTTCCGAGTTCTTATTTGATTGAGCTGCTCTGAGGAACTTGTGCTTAAGAGACAGCATCACAGTCAAAACGGGTTTTTGTGGGAATTTGCATCTATACAACATGTCCCAGTGGACAGCCAGCCGACGCCATTTCTGCTGGTATACCCTTGCACTTTTTTGGGACCTTAAACGTTCAGTAAATGTCTCTTCTAGAATTTTTGAAAAAGTTATATTTAAATACGTAAGAGGATTTAACCCCAAGGACATTGTCTCACGATCTAAAAATAGGCCAAAATAAAATTTGCAAAAATATTCTCATTCCAATGGGATTTGTAGTGATGAAGGTCATTTTGATTTGGGTTGACCCAAACAAAAATTATATAAAATGGCACTCAGTAGCCATAGGGAAAGTTTTTCATTGTTGTTTGCTGGTTACCTGGCACTGCTCAAATGGGACATTGTCATGCAAAAGTAAGCAGCATTTTTCGTAGTCACTCAGTTTCTGTTGTTGGCGCAACATTATAGAAAAGGGCATTTGCGAAAAAAAGGGCACTTCTTACAATTAACGGAGGGGAGTATACATCCCTCTTAATACCCCCCCACATCCCCTGTGCTGCATGTACACCCTTGCTTTGATTTATCCAACAATAACAAAAGCATCTTACCAGTACCAAAGTACAGCGTATTTAAAGAGCTGCATTGTCCTTGCCTTTTCAAAATACCAAGTTTAATTTCAGCGTGAAATTTGCAGGAGAACAGTGAGGCCTTTAATGCACTTTAAAAAATGCCCTTTAGTTTGCATTAAAGCACACAACAGCTCAAAAAGTTCCGAGCAAAATCTCTGTTAAATTTTCACATCTAGTGCCTTGGCCTGCTGCCAAAGCATGTTAATTAGGCACAGCAAATTGTTTCAACTTGTCCAATCCTAGTCACACAATGCGTGCGCAGCAAATCCCATAGCAACCACTCAATTTTGACATCCTGTGCAGCAAACATGTATACATGTACACTCAGGTTGTGTTGTGTTGAGATTATCATTCATAAACTGCAGTCACAAAAGCGCATGCCGGTATGCAAACTACCCTCCTGCCTTCTGATTTGAATTCAAGGTGGGATGCCCCTAATTAAAAAATTGAAATTAATTGCTTGATTAAGATTTAAGGACTGATTTTTATATGATGTCTCATTATAAAATCGTAAAAAATATAGTTCTTAAATCCTAAAATGTCATCAGTTCAATTAGAAAATCTATTTTTGGAGGTTCTACACCCTAAATGTATGCACAGTTCATCGCTAAAATGATTAGGAGTCACATAGCAAGGCCACACATTCAAAAGCTGACTCGTGAATGGACCAACGGTATCAAAGGATGGAGTAGTCTGCAAATGGGAATAGACGGGGACAAGGGGTTTATACTGTGTGTTTTTCCATTCTCCAACATCCATGGACATACATGTTATAAACACTCTAGACTCCATGTGACCTCCTAACTTGTGCAGATACAGTATCTTACCACTCAACCACCAAACTTGCTGGGTTCCGCTGGCCGGTTTTAAGTCAAATGAGCAGCAGGTACATGTGCTGCAGCAAACATATTGAGGAGATGTAATTTTCGTTTCAGGGAAGAATTATCATGATGCCTAGCCACCATTCAAATCTGAGGCATTTCTGAATTGGCTGATGACTGCAGCCGTAACATTTGGATGTGGCCGACGCCAGTTCAAATCTACGTACAGTCCATGAAGCCTCGTTACGCTGTCTGGATTGGATGTACCCAGTATGCCTGCAGTAAAAATGTGAGGCTATAGTTACCTTTGTTCTTGGAAACAAACGGAGACTAGCTTTATATCCAAAATGGGAGTTTTATCGTGTGCTTTGGCCCCGACAGGACTTTGGCACTTTCAGGTAGAAGTAATAAAAGTTTTCAGTGGTAAACTGCACAGGGTTTGAACTAACCAGAAAACTGGAAGAAAAGTAATAACTTGAAGTCGTAAGCAATATTAGCTTCATGTATAGGTACATACCTGGAACATAGAGAAGCGTCCTCTCTCAATACGGCCGTTTCGCAAAAGTGCGCCACCAAGAGTTTGGAACGCGTCGGCCAATCACAAGGCACGAAATTTGTCGACCCAGTGCGCGGAAAGGGTCGACAACTTTCGCGCCTTTTGATTGGCCAACGTGTTGCAAACTCTTGGTGGTGCACTATTGTGAATTGCCCGTATTAAGTACTGAATTTCATATACATATTCTTGTATGCTCACACGCAATTTACCTGTAAATTGGTAAGACGTACATGTATCCCAGGAGATGTCATTGTTGCATTGTAACCACACTCAGGTGCATGTCCAAAGCCATGAATTGTACTCAAGCCCATCACAAGTCCCTGCCGTCTATCACAAGTCATACATTCTTAAGCCAAGTCAAAAGCTACTCAAAAGAACTGTGACAAAAGCCTACCTTTGTCATTGTTCACCCTCTTACATGTAGTTAGGACTGGTCTTGTAAAAGGACACGTGACTGGACTCTCGAAGGGTCTTGTCAGAAGGCCATGTTGCAGACCTACGATAACTACCAAACTTCCCAATACCTTATCAAACTGTAGGCCTATGAGGCACCAAACATTTTAATACCGTTTGGACAAGTCCGTTGGCCAGAGAGGCATAATACAAAGGTGTATGACCTACGCTCAGCTGAGCGTGGCATCTCCATCTAGGTTATGGTCAGGGTCAGAGTAATGTACCATACTGCATGAAAGTATCCCATTAGTTCAACAAAATCCCTCCTAAGAAGGCAATAAGTTTGGTGGATTTAGAACAAAACCTATTTAATCCAAACTCCCCAACCTCTCATCCAAGTCTGCTAGAAATCGGGCTGGTATCATGGGATTTGGATAGATTTGGCCACCATCATGCAAGGTGTGATTGAATTTCCGCTATGGGGTCAAAGCTCAGCTTTGGCTTTACAGAATTGAGGAAGTTTCCAAGAAAATGGAAGTGCTGGGGGGGGGAATTGTTTATTGGGTGGTGGTGCGGTTCGGGCTCAAAAGTCAGCTTGAATGCCAGGCAAACAAAGCCGAGAAAGTAGTCTTTCCATGACCTTGACTGACTCTTCAAAGGATGGAACTGGGCAGATGTTTTTCATTCCAACTTTTCTCCTTTTTTTCTTAAGTGGTTTCAGGCAGCATGCCAGACTGAATAGCTCCTACTCTCTGATGAAAATAGCTATAAGGCTACAGGTGTTGAGGGAGGGAGAAGCTGGGTTTTTTTAGCTTGTTCATCTCAGATCAGGGGCCAATTTCATAGAGCTGCTTAAGCACAGAATTTGCTTAAGCGTGAAAAAAACTTGCTTAATAAACAAAGGTTGCCAGCTCAAAATCTATGTGATTGTCGTACTTACCAAAAGACAGGTGAATACCATTCCAAACCAATATACATCACATGGAGTTTTGGCTGGTAGCCTGATTTGTCACGCAAGGTTTTTTTCAGGCTTAAGCAAATTTTGTGCTTAAGCAGCTCTATGAAATGGGCTCCAGGCCTTAAGGTGTGCTATTGTAGCTGTCGCGGTTGCAGACTCATGCCCCTCCCCCTGTAAAGCATGAGAAGTCCAAATGACACTAAACGTACAAGCCTAATGTAAAGAAAAAGGTATAAAATGAAACTAATTATAAGAGGTTTAAAGGAATGAACTTAAGTTCAACAATGTATCTAGACTCGCATTTGCATCATAATGATGATTTGTAAAGCCCACTAATTTATCTAGCATTTCTATATTTTGACAATAATTAAAGGATTCCTACAATCTTGGAAAATCCCAGAGAAAAATAGTCTTGGAAAGTTATGGAAAATTGTAGGGGGGGGGAATGATGTGCTGGAACCGTGTTGGCAGAGGAAAAAGTCCTGGAAAAGTCATGGAAATCAAGATCATGAAAGGGTTGTGCTCGATGGGCTGCTTTTCATGTGAAAACGAAATAATAGCAAATTTACAGGCTACGTCCGTGTCACTTTATGGTAGTGGCTATGGCAGTCTTGTAGTTGATGATAACAAGCATCTCCCCTCTGCAAAATGGTGTTAAACGTCATGGAAATTGTCATGTTTGAATCCATCAAAGTCATGGAAAAGTCATGGAATTTAGTTTTCATTTCCCTGTGGGAACCCAGTATGACCTACCCTGTCCATCAGGCATCAAGAATTTTGACAGTCCCCTTTTGTTCACATCCATCCTCTGTCCTCAGAAATGCCCTTGTAATATACTCCCAGGTAAAGGGGTCAGATTGGGTAGAGTGACTTGTTTGTATATAACTTGAGCCCCACTGCTGGATTTGAACCCCCAACCTTATGATTGGAAGTCCGATCTTAACCACTAGTGGCATCATTATGCAGGGATAATATAGACCCTGGAGGTTTGAAACAGTGTCTGCCCTTGAACAAATAGGCCAAATGTACCATATGTTTTGGAAAAAGTTATTCCTCAGAACAGAAGACTAAGTTGGTGAAATATTTATAAGGGTAACTGTGACTTACAGGTAATGATTGTTGGTTTTAAAAAAAAAGACGGCCACCTGTCACGCACCTGTTTTATTCTTAAAAGAAATTAAGAACCAACCAAACAGTCAAAAAAGTACCAAACTGGGAGCAGTGTTCTAGAAGCATTTACTGTCGTTTTCTTCCCTTCTTTTTTTGTCCTGTTAGGCAAGAGGATGTACCATATCTAGCTTGAGAACAGGTCCAAGATGTGCATTACAAGGTCTTAAACATTGGCAGTAAAAAAATTATACTACCAAAATAGCAGGTGAAGATGTTGGCAGTTTTTGATGCAGGAACATACATTTGGCCAATGTTATTATAGCTTTGATTTTTTTTGCAATTCACTGCAGATTGGAGACATTGAAGATATCAGATTCACGTAGATGTACTTTGCTAGATAATCTACATATTCCCTGAAGACTTTCCTCTGTATCTGAAAACAAAATGTTGTTTATGAGTTGTTGAATCGTTTGATGAATTGCAGATTATCTTTGATTCACTGGCTAAGACATTTCCATCCTTCCGACATATTTATCCAACTTTCTCCTGTATAATTTGCCTAATGTCCACAGCATTCAGTACAGTCTAATATAAAATCCCTACCCACTCATCCGAAATATTTGAAAGGTACGTACATCAAACAAGAAAGATAACCAGGAAAAAAGAGTGGGACTGATTTGAGGTAGAGTCTTACTCAGCCTCCGTCCACAAATGGGATGAACCTCGAAAGGAAACACAGTCATGGGACGTGGCACTAAGAATGTTAGGGAGGCTAAGCAGTGGGTCGGAAATAAGACTAAGAGAGGGGGGGGGAACAGGCACGCACATGTGCTGGCCACTACATGGTGCTCATGAGAGGAAGGACTGGTTTGAGGGAAGGGGGGAGCAGGGTACCGGTACATGTACTTTTGAGCAGGCATGTCCACTGCGTGCAAGGGTAGTTGGTAAACATGGGGGAAGAATTGTCCCAAGTTGTTCCCCCCCCCCGGATTTTCCTAGATGGTCAGAATTGGAATGCGTGACCAAATGGTACTGCCGAAATTATAGCCAAGGGATAAGAGGAGATGCAAATGACCGTACATTATTTGACATTTGATTGTGTAATCCTAACCACTGTGCCAAGATGCAAGGAGGGGCACTTTCTAGAAACTCCTTGTCTGTGTGAGTGGCCAGTTGCGAGGCTCTCTGAGAATTGGTTTTTTAAATGGCTAAAATGAAAATTAAACAAATGACAGAAAAAGAGTGACATGAAATATTTGGATGGGAAGTGATGGCTCTATCCAATTTAGAAACGCTCTCTCTTATAGATTGATTTTTTGAATAAATTTGGGTGTTTTCGAAAAAAACATGGTTTTATTCAAGGATGTGTCATTGTGGAATTTATTTCTACGTGGAGACTGTAATGGGGCCTCGGGAGGGTAAAAATAATCGGAAGAAATTAAACTACATGTAGTGTAGACCAGAACCATATTTCCCCAAACAATGGGTTGGGTCAAGTTTTACCTGAGAAAATAGCGGGAATGCATTTTCCTCCCTTCAGGGACTCGTCAGCTGCTTGATTCAAAGAATGACTCCAAACGAATGTCGGTATGATTCAGTGAGTTGAATGACACTGGATGGAAGAGTGATCACCGTCTCTCTGGGACTGATATTTTTGCACAATTGGTTTGAATGGAATTGTTCATTCAGAAGTGATAGGAGAATATTCAGGGTGTTGTCAGGTTCATCAAGTATAGAGGACTGGTTGTCTTCTACGTGGTTAAGTTTGGCTCTGACTGTGTTCTTCTTGATATTTTTTGGCTACCTGGTAGGTAACCAAAGGAGGTTTGGGGAAAACTTCCTTTAATATTGGGTTGCCAGAGATGACTTACCAGTGTTTGAGAAGAGTGTTCTTGATATGTAACGAAATAAAGTTGTTACGGTACCAGTTATTTAAAACTGTAAGGTTTCTTTTCCTTTTTTTGTGTTACACAATCAATTTCTCTGTTTCCAGTTACGACTCTGAACTATACATGTATGATCTTCTAATCCAAACAGGAGCTTGGCTCATGTCACAAACCACTCAATCTGACAAATATGTACCTGGGGCCCAGTTCGTATCTGTCACCATCTGGAAATCACCTTGATTGTGGGATGACAAAAGGGAAGTGTCAGATTTGCTAAAACAATTTTGGAGTCCCAGCTACCGGTGGCCATTTGTTACCAGATAGCCAATGTTGACAAACTTTGGCTGTGATCATGTGCGATGAGCCGCGGTTCGGTGTTTCCAAAAGGCAGGTCATCAGAGAAGAAAGTGCACATGTACATGTATGTGAGTCGGTAGCCCTTCCATGTGCATATTGCTGTTCCCGAATGACCTCCGATGCACTTCCGTAGTGGGCGTGCACAGGTGGAATCCCAAATTAGCTCATCAGTGTCATCAAAATATAGAGATGCATAAAAAGTATGTGGCTTTAAAATGCGCATTTAGCTGGAACACCAGCTGTCAAGAAGATGGAAAAAATACTGATTGAAACCTGGAGTTAGCACCTCAGGTTCTTTCAACATTCATTTTTTGGCCCTTATTTCAGAATTTGCCACTTGGGTTTTCAAAGCACCAATAGGTGAAGTACTAAGTACCATACATGTACGCTACAGCAATGAGAGTTCCCAGGAGTCTATGTGATAATCAATCCCCAGTTAGTTTTTGGCAGTCTGTGGAGGTAGTAGGCCGGTCAGCAAGTTGCACACATTGACCATTATTTGTAGTTCATGGAGCACCAGTGTTGTAGGCCTACATGTAGCACAGTGAGAAACTTTGCCTTTCCATATGACGTGCTCTTGTTGGAGGTAAGGTAACCTTTGAAGTTAATGACCCAAGTAATTCCAAGAGGACGGTGGCAGATCTGCAGGTGCATGTAGGGGCAGATCTGCAGGTGCATGTAGGGGCAGATCTGCAGGTGCATGTAGGGGCAGATCTGCAGGTGCATGTAGGGGCACGTACCCTCTTTCTCCCTCCCCCTACCACACACTTCCACACCCACTCCCAGTACTAAAAATAGGACAATAAAAGTAGAAACAATAAACCTCTATAAATTCCCGGCTTGAGGTCTTTGAGACATCTACCCCTGTGACCCTTACAGCTTATTGGGACAGCCATAACACGTCCTCTACTTTTCTTTCTCGAAACTTGCACAAACCTGCGCTGCGCTACACCCACACCAGGTTTTGACTATAAAGCAGGTTATCGCAGTTGTCAGGCTCTTGGCATTGTAAGATTATGTCCCCGCCCCCATCCACCTGTCAATCCTGCTCAGACTACAGTCGAAGTAAGTTGCTTTGACAGGTTCCATGATGTCTGAATTACCTTTCCATGTCAATTTTCTCTCATGGAGAGGGATGGGCAGCTGGAGTGGGTGCTTCACTGAGTCCGAGGCTTATTTCAGTGGCCAGTCAAAGGCGTAGCCCCTGCCGGACTCTGTGTATGTCAGAAAGGGGGCAGTATATTGGAGGCACTCCTGTAGAAGTGACGAGAGACTGGGAGGAAGGCTTCTGTCAGGGTTGGAAGGAGGGAGGGGGGGATGCTAATTGAGGGGAGGGGAAACGATGAAACAAACCCTTGGGGGTGGACGCAAATCTGGGAAGTTTTGATGGGGATTCAAATAATGTTCCCATCCAGGTAGTTCTGCTAAAGTCTTTCAGCGGGGGGGTTAATTTTGGCACCAATTTTCCACAGTTGATATCACTGCACAGGTTTGATGTGTGGGCACAGTAAATGTGGAGAGGGGACTTGTTGAATTCAAACCTTAAAACCTGATTCTGGGGCCGCCAAAACTGGGAAAGTAGAAACCTCATACACACTGCACAGTCTAACCATACATTTGCCCTCCTTCGCTCACCACTGTTCGTTTTCCGTGCACTGTATGCTTCAATTTTCTGTTTTAGCCCAACAGATGGGAAATGCTCCAAAATAAGTATTTATTGTTCCCATCCAGTACGTGTAGTTGAGAAATTTGCCATTTAAATAACTGTACACTCTGTCTTGCTTTTTTGTTCGTTCATTTGTTTATGTTCCTAGTTTGAGGTTGACTGTTGAATGGCTCTGTAGGGTTGGGAAAGAGTTGGCCTCAGTAAGAACTATTTGAAAAACTGCATCGCGGTATGATGAGGACTGAGATGTTCAAGAGAATCTTTGGAAGCATGTCGGCCTCCTCAAATCGTGTTTAGGAGAATACTTTCGGGAAAAGTGACAGGTTTGATTAGGCATACGTTATGCTAGCAGAATTTTTCGACAGTGCCACTCAATTTAGCTCTGTGTATTTATGTTAGCGTACATGTAGGTGTTCCTTGTCCCAGCTTGAACGTTGAACCGCGGAGATAGACTGATATTAGTCACTGGTCAATCAGTTGTCTTTGTCTTGGTGTCTGATTTCTCCCACTCTTTTGGCTGGGCCTGATATGCATAGACTATAATTACGGACTACTCCTCCGTGCAGCGGACAGAATTAATTGATTGATCAACCTGCAAATGTTCCCTGCCGTCAAGACTCAACCCTTCCACTTCTGATATTCATTGTACACCCCCCCCATAAAAAAATTAGCAGTAAATGTCTGATGTGGTACGGGGATGGGAACGAGGCAATGTCGTGCTTGCTGCCTCATGCTCACATGATGCTTGTACCCCAGCATCCAAGCTTTTCTAATTTGGGGTGGATTTTGCTGGCGTCATCGTGGTCTCACTGTTCCTGCTTTTTTTTTTTTTCCCGGGCAACACCGGGACGGGGTGTTCGATCCCATGGATACGCTCGCATGGATTGGTCATCCCAGTTTTGTCTCAAGGTTATGCAGCTGAAAGGAAAAGAGGAAAGAAAAAAATGTTATTAGAGGGTCCAATGACTCATAACCTTGTCACAGCTGAATGTAGCCCTTGTATCCTGTTACATACGGCCTGACCCTCTTGAGATAGGTCCTAGATTTGTGGGGCGGAGATTCTAGTCGTCTTGACTGGAAACAGGATGTGCAAATTGCAGAATGTATCTTCTCTTGGCGAGTGATGATAGCTGTTGGAGGAAGTGTTACTAGAGGCAGTCTTTCTGTGTCTCGAGTGTCCATGTGTGCTCGCAGAGTGAGCTAAACTTGAAAGAAAGCGAGACACACACAAAAAAGTGGAAAAAATTTGTTTGCCAAGCAGTTGGGCATGTGAGGTTCCCCTAGCATGACGTTAAGAAACCCTCGCATGATGGCATGCGTACAATTAACTTCAACTTTCACACGGTCTGCGTTCTCACCTGAAATTCCGAGTGTCATTTGGAAAGAGGGTCGGTTTTCAAGAAGTGTTAGCATTCGTTTTAGTCGAGTGTGTATATTTCAAATTCCAGTGGAGTTTTTGCTCCTTAAAGAGTCCTTGATGGTCATTTTAGAGAAATGGCTGTTGCTCCTAAGAGCTGCAGGCAGCGACTTGGCAAACGGTCCATTCAGACACCAGGCGCCAGCCCCCGAGTGGCTCATCGCATCTGTGTCAATAAAGTAAGCACAGGTATGATGCGTCTCATGATTTAAACATGTTCAGGTGAAATTCTGTAACCAACTGGCAAGAATTTGCAGGTGTTGAGTTGGAGGGGAGGGCTGGGCTAGTCAGACAGCCCCTTCAGCGGGAAAATTCCTACCGAGTTCAGAGCAAAAGGAAAGACTGAGAAATGTAACAAGTTACTGCAGTGCTGAAGTTCATTACTTCAGCGGCTGCTATTGTTGCGATTGGTTTTGTTTTCATACAAGGTCGTCACACTCATTATGATTGGTAATTACTGGTACCAGCAGTGTAGAGACAGAGAATAATTAGAAACAAGGTACTTCTCCGCAGAGGGGGGCGCAGCCCTTATGTGATGCAATCCTGCAAGGTGAATTGTTTGTCGACCCAGGCCAGATTGCTGAATTGCATTCCTTTGAAGTGTATCGACTTCATCTCTTTGAAAATCCCAACCCTGAAACAACCTTTGGATCAACAGTAGTGGAAGTTGAAACATGAAAAGACTTCATTTTGGATATTTTACTCTGAGACGTTTCCTCAAATAAAAACTCAACAAATGACTCATTTTGCTTGATCACATCACAATTTTGACCGGATAGCCACACCTTCCCCCAGTATATATATATACAAATATCACATTAAAGTGTGTATGATGAATCAGTTGGGGTTGGCTATCCTCCCATTCCAGCCCTTCTCTCCTCCCCTCCTCCTACTGTACCAGTACTGCCTTTTGGCCCTCAATAGATCAGCTGCGCCAGCTAAGTCGCATCACCCATAGTGGGTACCAATCATCAATAAACATGGCGTCCTTCCATACCACAGCAAAGTGAGTTATAAGTGTTGTTTACCAAAAATAATGCTTAGTTTTTGGTAAAGTTCCCAGCACATCAGAAGTCTGAGTTCCTACAGACCTTCGCTTACGAGTATGACACACTTTGCTGTGGGAGGACGCTGTGTTTGCTGATATTTGATGCCCACTCTTGGTCTCGTGACTTAGTGGGTGCAATCGGTCTATCAGTTTTTCAGTTGTCCACTCGTTACTCAAACCAGAAACAAGCACATGAGAGAAAAATCTTTACTTTATGTATGAGTGTGTACGTTTAAGGCCAGGCCACCTGTTACAACACGCTACCCTCCAAATGAAAAAAAAAAGAGGGACAAGAAAAAAGGAAACGCATCGATAAGTGTTAAGGCCAACGGAACTAACCACTGCAGTCTTGATCATGACATACATGTGTACTGCGGCAGCTCAAATGTCAGGAGTACTGGTACATAATGAAAAGTACTTGGGATTGAATAATCAAAAGTACTTGGGTTCGAACAATAGGTACCCTGTTTTACATTCTCAGTGACCGGATAGAAAGGTGAGGAGAATGATCTATCCCCCCCCCTTGAAAGTCTTGGCTTTGAGATTGCATAATGCAGAGGGTGTGCTTTTTCAGTACTTTCTCCGTAGAAGCCATCAGCTTTGGTGACCAGTTGGAGAGCTGTGTGATGCCTGGGCGTTGTGTCCGTCTCAGGAAGCTGGCTGAATCATGTCACATCAGTGTTCATTGGATTTACTTTTGTCTGACCAGTGATTGGCACAGAATTTGGCTGTGGTTTTCCTGGCCACCGAGGGGAAAGTAGGTCTTCCTGCCAGCTGGAAGTCTTTTCCGAGGAACGAGGACTTTTTGGAGAAAGCCCCAGATAAAGTAAAAGGCACAATACAGTTTATCACGTCAGACTTTTTTGTCTTTGTCAGCAGTTTTGTCAGTGTTACCAAGACAGATCTCCCTGTTCTAGCCCCCCCCCAACATTCTTTATTTTCCTGTTCATGCGCATATCTGTCTCATTGAGTTGACCAGTTTGGCAGTACAAACCAATTTATTTCTGACTTAGTGCTTTGTGTCATTCTCGTGACTGAATACATTTGCATACAGACACAGGTACTGGGTAAAATCATTCAAATACCCATTTTCACATCTGCTGTTTTTAAGTATGACCCATACAACATTTTACAAGGTCATTGACATGGTTTCGGGGGGGGGGGTTGGTATCCCCATCTGAACCCAGTGTTTGAGTAATGTCCCACCACCAATCAGATTACAATATGCTTCTACTGTATTTCATTGGAGGTTATTTTCTGACTCTCATGGCATGAAACCATGAAGCATCTTTTCATTGATCCCAGAATTGATGGACTGATTTCTTCTCAGTCCTGCTTTTGAAGGAATTGCCAGGTTGATGCTGACGTTTTGGGAGATCTATTCAGGTGTCTTCTGTCTTGGGTGTTATGCAGTATAATCTTTCTACATGCGGCAGGGCGTGTTAATTATTTGTGTGATTTGAAATAAGAAATGGTGTGTTTACTACATAAACAAAAAATTCATGTTTCTAGTTCAGATAAATGACTAGTCGTCGTAACTTAACCTTTGCTTCTGGTTTTGCATTTTGATCATTTATGTTTGGTTGTAACTGGAACTGGATTCATAAATGCTTATCTTTTTCGGAAACCACAATTTCTGCTTTTTACATCAGCTATTTTTTTTTTTTTTTTTGGGTTGTTGTTCAGTTGCCGGCGCTTTGTCTGGCCATCGGGAGGCTGGGCATTTCCTGTCATTTAGCACTTCCATTTCCTGCTTCTTTCCTTGGAACTACTACGTCCCCCCCCCAAATGTTCACCATTGATGGACCATGAGTTGGCAACATTAATGCCACAGGCCGGGTTGGGAGAATTTAGTCTGTGGCTTCCGCCCACACATTGACCACATTCAATGTGCATGATACCCGCAGTGGGCTGATTGCGTGGCCAAGTGGGGCAATCTTATGCACGTGACCTCTGACCCAACATCAACAAAGCGAGATAAAACACCTTCCACCTCCCTGTGTCATGCGTGGCGGCCGTGCAACTATAGGCCCCGCAGGAAATGTTCATGAGTGTTTGTGTATGTGTGTGGGGGGGGTTTAAGAGTTGTTTATCATGTTGTTTTGGCCATAAATGATCCTCAAGCCCCTGGGTGCCAGAGTCCAGCAGATTTTGGAGCCCTTGTAAATGGTGTGACCTTTGTGCATCATTGAGTGCTTTAGTTAGCTGAGAAATCATACTTCTTTGTGTTTTAAGCGATTAGATGCCAATATCGTGTAAGTTAATGTACCAAATACACAGACCAACATGTACCAGTACAGAGTATGTGTGGGAATTTTAACTCTTCAACACAGTATGCATTTTGGAGACAAGAAAAACCTTTTCACACCTTTCACGTACATTTCTGATATTTTTTAGTCTGTATTTATTTCATTGTGTTTGTGTTTGGTATAACTTTGCTTACTTCGAATTCTCCCATTTTGCTACAGATCCTCTGGTTTAATAAAGTGCCTTATGTGTTTGGGGGTCACATGTGTAATCTGTTTGCAGTTGTATCATTTTTTAGTAATTTTTCTTCCTGCATGTTGTGCCTTCTCCAATTCATGCAGTTTATGCCGTTCAGAAGTGTTCTGTGCTTCCAGCCTTTGAATGCTGCAGTTAACATTAACAAGAGCTAAAGAAATGAATAATTGGCAGGCATGATTTATGTCATGTCCAGTGATGTTTCTTTTTGTAGAACATCTGAATCGACAAACTGAAGTGGGTTTTTGTGGTCCCATCAGTTCTCGGGATCTGTTGGGGAATCACTGCCTGTTTCAGTTGTCATCCAGTAATAACCATCTTTCTTTTAATCACATTAAAAAAAACAAGCCCAATTAGACCAACTTGCTTACCGCTGGCATACCAAATTTGAATGCATATATGTGTGTGTGTGTTTTTAATCAAAAGACGTAACCATTGTCACCTCATGGACCGGTACATGTAAGTACATTTCATAATCCTATAAATGTTGTTGTCATTTTATGTGACTGTGGATTTGACCTTGGTGTGTATTAAATGTTCCCAACATGTTAAGCAGTTCCTGTCAGGTTAAATTTACAGTCAAAGTCAGTGCTCAATGTCCTTAAGGCTCACGCAATGTTAGTCATGTTCCTGGCCTCTGAACTGCCATGTTATGATAAGATGTGGCCTCCCTCCCCCGTCCCCCCCGTGGTGCGCATGATCGATGGCCCATTTTTGACGTCCTTCTCTCCAGCTCTCCCCTCCCACACCATCATGCTTGCATTTCCTCCGCGGTGCTCTGCCCTGGCTGCACATGCACGGCACATTCAATCAGCCGGACCCATCCGAGAACGGTCCGCCCGGGGCTCATTTCTTATGATGCCCTGGCTTGACCTGTTTCAATGACCGCGGCCTTATTACAGGCAGCTGCCGCGCCGCCGCCGACCTCTGAACTCATGTTTTGGAGAGCGGATGCATGAGTCTCATGCCAGTTACGGGGTAATGTAGAGCCTGCGTGGGGGGGTACATCTACAGTAGGAGAACGGCATGATCTTCCTGTCGCGTTGGGAATTCATGTGAATACCTCAACCACACTCATGACTGTCAAACCTCTGAAATTAAAGTTGAACTGTCATGAGCTCAGCCAAAAAATGAGTCTTAAAAAATAGAAATAAATGTTAATAGAAAAGAAAACATCAACCATTGAATTCTCTAATGAGTGTGACAGTTCAGTAGCCGTCTCACTGTCATCAGTGAACATGCGGGCGGCACTTAACATGTGGAAACAGTGTCCCAAGTTGGATAATGTTGAACTTAATTATCAAATTAACACTGACATTGCTGCGTATTTCGGGGGCTCACTCACATCAAGCGGACACCTGTTCATCATGGCTGTTTTCATTCCTGTGATCCTATGCCAGGCCTCTCAGGATATGTTGTACGTTTTGTATCCAAAATGATTTAGTTTCTGGCAATCATATTCTTAGATAATTCAAGCGGTGACCAGTCAGTGGCTTTTCATGTACCTATGTATAGGACTTGCTGCTGCTGCTTTCACTGATTATATTTGTCATTGTTTAAAACAATGACATTGTTATTGCTGTTTGTTTCTGTAAATATTACAGCTGTTCATGTATAGGTTTTGAATGACATTTGTCAGGAGAGTTCAATTTAACATGTTTGTCTGAAGATTTCTAAAATGGAGACTGATGGATTTGACATGACTGCACATGACCTTTTCTTCTTGCCAGTTTATAATGCATCCAACCAAATGCCCTAGAGTGGAAAAGGAGACCAAAAAAAGCACTGGCCAAGATTGTTTGTTTTTATTTGGTGAGATAGGCACGGATTCCATGTAGGACATTTCCCCAAATGAAGTGTCAGGCTAAACACAAAAAACCTCACCCAGCTGGACGTGACAATGAATTGGGTTTTTCGTGCTGTCGAATTGGGTCAGGCCAGCGCACTTCCACTGGGTTATTACTGACAGAGATTCTGACGTCACAGTCTTTCATCCCTACCCTCCAGAAATCAATTATTGTTTCACGGTCCAGTGGAGCGGAGGTACAAGCAGGCAGCAGGATCCTTCATGAAGCCAATTACTTCAAACTGTCTCAGGAGAAGCCTTAGTTCTACCCCCCTTTTTTTAAGATATTTTTGACGAGCGGTCCCAGTTGGTCACAATCAAAAATGACAAAACAACGGAAATGATGTCATTCTTGCAGAGATCTGAAATCAGTGATTTATTCCAACTTAAGGCTTTTAATTGTGGAAAAGTGACCAACTATTCCTTTGTTGAAATTTTGCCTCGTCAATAAATATTGATGACAACAAAACTGAAGAAACATTGTTCAAAACCCAATGGTTGAGGTTAGTGACTGACTAAAAGTGAATATAACCGGTCATTAAACAAATATACAAGTGAATTTGCATGTGCATGAATTGAGAAGTCTTCGTCCTGAGCAGCTTGATTGAATTCCTGCTGCCATCAAAAATTCATCATGCTGTTGAAATCATTACACTGCGAGGTTGTCTTTTGTCTCTGGATGTTTTAAAATTGGTTGTAAATCATGTTTTACTTCACAACGGTCATTACAATCTACCAAGACATATGCATTATTTGAATCACTTCGTCAAGAAAAAAAAGCCCTTTTTTTTGGTATCAGGAAATTTCACGGGTTGATTTCATTCACTTTACACAGTGATTCATTTCCACCAGTCAGAGAATTTTTCATCCGTTGTGGTTATTTTTTTTTATGCCGTTTTGATGATTTTCAAGTAACATTGGCAGTGCTCTGCAGTTGCGTTCATGAGCCCAGAAATAAAATATGGAAATGTATGATCCCAAGCCATCCAAACCTCACCCGGCGGTTTCCGAATCTCGGCATGTACATGTGTAAAGTTTAAACGGTCCTTCATAATCTGGGCAACCCACACAATATTTATTTTTACAGTCCAACTCCTATTCTGTCACTTGTTTATTTCCAACACAAACAAAAACCTTGAAGGAACAAGTGTGTGCATTTCTCTCTTCAATTGCATCTAGTCTTATTACGGCCTCCAGGCAACTCTCTTTAGAAGCAGGGAGCCTTTTACTTCTTCATCCTCTTCCATTACCAGAAAATTCTTTTTCAAACATTTCTTGAAATTTCTTTTCTGAAAATCTAGCTTTTGGTTGAAAGCTACATGTACATGCAAAAGCAGCAGTATTGAAAGTGAGAGGCATACATAATAAATATCTGTCGTTGGCAGGGATGTGAGAATCCAGCTTTTCACCAGATTTGGCTCTATTTTCTTTTTACAGGGGCAGGGGAGATTTTTACTCTGAGTGTCAGCTTTTTTATACACCTGTTCAGTTCAAACTTATGAGAATTGTTTAATTTTCAACTTGTAGCGACAGGTAGCTTTTTCAGCTTTTTGTGTGTGTGGTCTTTCACAAACCCCGAGTCTGGGGATTTAAAACTGAAGAAGGGGGCGAAGATATCGGGAAAGGAGGGTTGGGAAGAGACCAATTTTTTAGACTGGCCAAGTCAGGTATGTGTATGTGTCGCTGGCAATTTGTTAATTTGTTTTACAACCAAATTGTTCTCTCATTTGACCCTAATTTGCACATTTGCCAAGCTTCTCCCGGGAAACCTTGGCTGCCGGTACCCCCAGAAGCAGTCAAGGCGAGCTAATTGGTTTGACTTCGGAAGGTGTCCTGTCTACATCCGTTCATAATACCTGTGCATGGTTTGCGTGAGTGCTTGCCACTTTCAACTATGCTGTGTTGCGTTGTAACCATCTACATGTGTGCTACTTGAAGTGAACTGGCAAGGTCAGACTACCTGCAAAACTTTGCTCTTTAGCCATGAAAAGGCAAAAAGAACAGCCACTTTGGCAACGTTTTCTTGTAACGCAACATTTAGCACATGGAGGATGTGCCCTTTATAATTACGCACGGACATTGTCACAAAGACTCTTCAGTAATGCTGAGGCGGCATTTAAGCCAAAGTTTGCTTCGCTCTGCTTGGATACTCTTCCCAGCCAGCCCGTCAGAGTCCACTTGTTAGGGTGACTACAGTTTGTAGTTCCTACATGGACTTCTAGACCTACATCTTTCTATGAGGAGGTGGGCCTGTTTTCTGAAGTAAAAGGTTGTGAAAACATAAAGAGCTTCCTGATTTCACAAAAATTTCTGCGAAAGTGAAAAAAGTATCAAGTGTCACATGTCATATTATTGCTCTTGAACCCGCACCCGATAAACAGGCCCGGGTATTGAACCAGCAAGGAGTTTACAAAAGGTTGTACCCTCTGACATTTGTGATTAAAGCTACCTGGATTGATACCCCAGTTGTTAAAATCCATCTCAGTTCCATTGTGTGTCCCTGGATGCTTTGTGTTCACTGCTCAGTGACCTACATGTGTTCATGTACATGTACACTCGCTCATTGTCCAAAGGTTTGCAGGGCGCGCAGCAAAAAATGGCCGCGCACAGTCCCCGCAAACACATAGTCTCGGTGCCTGCCGTTATCTTGGGGCCGCATTAGCTTTCGCTTGGCCTAGTTCAGCCCCCCGTCCGCAGGTATGTAAATAACACCAGACCGACTTGCGCCGTTCCCCTGTCGAATGTCTGGCACTTAATTACCGTAGGAGAGAGGAGAGAGTATACCCATGGCTAGTGTGTGGCCAGTCTCAGTGAATGGGTGCCCGTATTTATCAATGCTCCATTGAATGAGTTGGTTGGCCTAGTTGGCCTGTCTGTGCCCTTCAACCTTATTTTTGTGAAGCCATCCTCGCAATGTCTCTTTGACTTCGATTTTTTTTTTCTCCCTTTCCTCTTGGGCAGTGACCAGATAACAAATAAAAGAGGTTGGATTGGTTATTGCAGTAATTGGTGAACCGTCTTTGAAGGATACCCAAAGGGGAATTGATGGTCAGATCTACAGCGCGTGGTCTGTCAGTTTTTCAGGAGCTTTTCAGCTCCTAATATGAAATTTGAATTCATGTGTGGTTTTTGTAAGATTCTGGCAATTTTAAATGGCCCTGTAGGGGTCTGATATAACTGAGGAGTGTAACCATGAAGGGAGTCTGATTCATGTACATGTACATGTATCTCCTCATGTACATGTGCATACATGTACATGTACTTGCGATATACATGTGTGTGGTCATTTGATGTATGCAGCCACGCATATAGGTTTTTTAATGCAGTTCTTGTGAGTATTCCTTTGTGCCCCATTTAACTCAACTTTAATTTATGGGCATTGTGTTGCTTTTATTTTAATTCTAATGCAAATCTGAATTTGTATGAGCAAAAGTGTGATGTCCCCCAAGGTAGAAAGCCCAGTGTTGCAGCTACCGTTCCTCTGCACCAGACCTACCCGTACAGTTTGCGAAGAGTTGGGATAGTTTTCTCTTGTTAATTTTGTTTACTTGGGTGATTATTTGTTAGTTCAGTTCATGGCAGTAGGCCAGTGAGCAACATTTTCTCGCAAACATTGCCAAAAAGTTTTAGATTCACGTTTCAAACAGAAAGCCCCCCCCCCCCGCAAGGTAGAGTCTTCCTGTGATAACATTCCAATAATGGAATATATTCAAAATATTTTTTTAGATAGTTCTATAGTTCTAAAATTTATGAGAAGTTGGAGGCTGCACAAAACATACATGTGAAATTGGTGTCGGGAACCTTTAGCAAACCTCTGGAACCCACAGTAAAAAAATCTACTGCATTTTGTAGCAAACCTCAGCATTGTAGGAACTATAGGCCAAATGGTTCTATCTCCTCTGTACATGTAAGCTTCATTTATTTTGTCTCTGTAGATTAATTTCTTGTGGGTGTGGATTGTGCTGATGCAATGAGCTTACCCTAATCCTGGAACAGCTGGGGGTGGACTCTCAGTCACAATGCTTTTTTTCTTTTTTTTTCCAAGCCTTCAGGAGGTTTTTCCACTGACTTTATTAAAATTGAACTTTCTGTTCTCACGAAATGCCGAAATTCCAACACAGGTCAAGCCTAAATGTGAATTTTTTCTCGTTGATGTGCTTAGTACATGTACATGCAGGCCTGCTGGTAGCAGTGCATGTGTAAGGCTAGTGACCAAAACATAATTTTCACATTCATTAGGATTGAGCATCGGACAGTCAAGATCTTTGGCGGTAGATTTTGTTTAAGGCTCTTTTAAAGTAAAGAAGTGGCTTGTTTTTGCATTAAAAAAATCATTTTGAGAGGGAAGCAAAATGTCTTACTCTGAAAGGGTTGAAAACAAATTGGTGGATTTTTTGTTCCAGTTCCTGCATTTCATCGTCTTTTGTCAGCTAAATGGAAGATCCAGTAGCGAGGGAATCTCATCCAAATTTTAATTGAGTTGCCTTGCCCTTCTTAAATGTTCTGTTCAATCAGTTTATATCAGATTTGCGATTTTTGTTTGGTTGGTGACTTGACCAATTGAGTTCCTTCCGCTGGAACAATTGCCAGTTTCTTTGTTAATACCTATTCGTTTAGAGCCACAGAAGTCGTCCAAAAAGACACACACACACAAGAGTGTATTTGCCTGCAACTGGGGACCCCCTATT
>NW_019091368.1:653852-705213 GCF_001949145.1 Acanthaster planci
CACTCACAAAATGTGATGGAATGGTGTGTAATCTTTTTTCCTTTATTTCATGCTCTTTTCCACAGGCACATTCATACCTCTTGTCTGAAACTTTTCTTGAGTATTAAAGATGTTGAGCCTACTGCCGATCTCATCAACATTAAAGTATCAGCGTGACTATGTTACCAACAAAGCGTGGAATGATGGGCGGTGCTCTAGACTGGAGACTTATCTCAGAGAACCAAGATGTTCTGATGTCAGTTGGTTATTGAAGTGTGGTTTGAATGTTCAGCCAGACGGTGCTCACCAGTAGGGTGCAAGCAACATACAATCCTTGCTAACCCTAGTGGAACCGTAATTGACGACATCACATCGCTGACATTTTCCAATGGTTGCATCTCGGGCAGCTCACCGCCATTTCGCACAATTATTCCCATCTCAGTAGGTCCCTCTTTATACTCACACATACACACACACACAACAAAAGAACCCAGGCTATGACTGTGGCCCTGGGTCTAGTTCCTCATTCAGCCATCTCAACTAAAGCTAGTCAGACGTTGTTCAACTCTAACATGAAGTTGGACTCAAACTTGCTCTGAGAAGTCATGAGTTCCAGTGGACAGTAGGTCTGTCCTAGTTGTTGAGATTTGAGTGGATGTACTCACAGCAAGTCCAGCTTCAGCAAGCAGTTCTCGAGAATACACCACAGCACCAAAGAAAATTTAGTCAATCCTTGATCAGTGCAACAGGTACAACAAGATTACTTGGTGGTGTTGTTTTTATGAAATTACCACGTTTTTTTTTCCTTTTGAGCCACTGGTCTTGTTGCTAGGGCTTTCAGCTACATGTAAATCATCAAATTAGTTCCCCCCCCACTGTAATACCCATAAATTTTCTTCCATACCATTACCGGTACCTTGCAGAGAATTTTTGCCGTCCCTCACATGTTCATTGAAAACAGTCACATGTTCATTGAAAACAGTCACATGTTCATTGAAAACAGTCACATGTTCATTGAAAACAGTCATATGTTCATTGAAAACAGTCACATGTTCATTGAAAACAGTCACATGTTCATTGAAAACAGTCACATGTTCGATTGATGTGTGTGCATAGTATTCATATTTGGGTCGTTCTATAAATTCAGGATACAAAAACGTGAGTTTTTTGTCGCTAAGGTGTCATTGAAATTGACGTCTTTTTAAAAATTTGTTCAGCAGTTGTTTGCATCGTTTCATCGCTCTTGGAAATTGAAGAATGTGATTTCAACTTCCAAATCATACTTATACATGTACATGTATGTGCGTCAGACGTAATAGGGACACGGAAGACAATTTACCTTGAATTTACAGAAAGACCAGTTTGTCAACGTCGGGCAAAGTTTGTGTAATTCAACATTGAGCGATGTTTGAGTCACTTGCAGGAATCTTCAGTTTGACGTGTTTATAGTAAAAAAAAACTGACAAGGGCATATACATGTAAATACAACATGCAGGCTTTTCTTCATTCCCATAGACTAATCTGATTAGCGGCCATAACTGCAGTGACACAGCACTAGTACTTACACGCACATTCTTCAGTTTGGCACATGCGTGCATTTGACAAATAGCAACACGCCATTGAAGAGGCATGTCATATGGAGTATTTTCTTGATTTGCATATTTGTCTTGTTGAGTTACTTCTTGATCAAATTAATACACATGCATATTTTATAAGTTAAAAGCCTGATAAGCATTTGCGATGTTGTAATCTGCGTAATCACGGTGTCTGTCCTCGGCACAATTGAGGACGTGTTCAACTAGATGCCAGTGGACAAACGTTTCTTGCTATTTTTGTGTTTCCGCCGTCCGGCCCCACAGGAAATTATGCACTAACTACAGGGTTTGTGCTTGCAAAATGAAAACAAAACATGGAAAAAACAACAACCACCACAAAACAACAACAGGGAAAAATACCGGTAACTACACCTGTTAAAATCAGTCGGCGTATCAGATACGACAGACCTGAGCGGCATATCATAGTATGATATGTATGTTTAAGCGGCTGAATTATGCATATTTCTTGACGCATGATAAAAAACTCCAAATTGGAATTATCCATGCATACATGTATACCTGGACGGCCACTAATTGCCAATAATTAGCTTTGTTCACTGGATGCATTTATGTACAGACGGTCATAAAATCCATCCAAAAGTAGTTAGTATTGATAACAGCTCCCAACAGTTAATCAGTAGACAACACAAATCCAAACTAATGGTAATTTTAAACTCATTATCATATCTGTGCAACAGGCTGGACGACTCCTTGGAGTTTTTGCCATCAGCAGAAAGTTCAGTGTTTCATAACACAGTGCCCATCAACACTTGTTTCGTTATATTCTTCTGGGTAAACTCACGTACCCGAAGTCATGATGTACAAAGAGATAAATCGTGTAACCTCGGGTTGCTGCGTTACAGCTCACTGTCCTGCCTAACGTGGCATTGACATGTTAAGGCAACGGTTGTAGGCTTGTGTGTCTTCTAACTACTCCTTGTGCCTGTCTTTGTGGCGCCTTGCTGGTTACCAGAACAATAGGAAGTACCCCACAAGGAACATTCGTTGTCCTTTTGGGATACTTAAATGGTACTCCACAAGAATTGTACAAAATAGTGGTAGATTTAGGCAATTTACTCAAAAAGGAGGAATTTCCAAGGTATACTTTTCCGTTGCAAACTGAAATATAAAGGTATTTTTGGTCGCCAAAATGGGAGCCATTTGGAAACTGCACTTTGCACTCTAAATTTTTAGCACACGAGAACAAAGGAAATACTCCACATGAATACAAATAAATGGGTTTGTGCATGCACATGTAAGGAAGTGTAAACAAAGGATTCGTACTTACAGACTGGACTCACATACTCGTCGTTGAGTTATTGGAATTGTACATTGAAATACATGTAGATGATATGGGAACCCAAAACTTATTAGAACAAACTTTTTGTCACCACATTTCGTTCCTGATTTCCCCAGACGAGAGATTGTCCCCTGAATTCCAGAATGAGCTGGCATTCAGCACATGCTGCAAGGAAACTGCCAATGGCATATGTACACATGCACATGTATGCGACCCTGCACAACAAGTGGGCGTACAGTCGCATTTTGCTCTTTCCTATTTTGAGGGTTCAAATATTGAAGTGGAGATCAATTTTGGCGTTTGTAATATTTGGAAAGAGTAACCCGTGTATTTTATTCTCGAATTTATTTTACAGGACTCTATTTAAAAATGTCATTTTCGCAGCAATTTTGATGATAGCATTATTTGTGCCTGATCAGAAGTGTTGAAACAGTGTCAGAAACCGAGACGCAAAGCTGCCAGAATAATGACACGTTGTCACCTTATACTTCTACCCTAGGTGGTCCAAAATATCAATATCTCAATTTTTGGAAGTTCCAACTTTTAAATCATTTGGTGGTGACAGGTCACATACATGATACAGGTTATATTTGAAGTCCAATTAAGCAGAGAGTCAAAACACTGGTTCTTTAAAAGCAAGTGTCCTGGCTGCCCCCGCCCCCCCTTGACAGGATATTTTTAAATTTTTTTGGAAAATTGTGTGGGGGGGGCCTTCACCACATGGAGGAGACAATTTTTTAAGGAAAGTGGAGACAAAGGGATCGCATTTATCCCTCTAACGTTTTTGGTGCTGGCAACATCTGCTGGTATGTTTTTATGCATGCCTAGTCCCACAGCTTTACCAGTATGTGTGGTCTAGCCAGAGTGTGCAATGTTCCTGTTGTGCCCACATATGGTTGGTAATGTGACTGTCCAAAATACATTGTCCTGGATTAGTCTTTTTCAGGAACATTTAGTCATGACGGACTTCCTTTAAAGGAAGCCAAACATTACCAGCTCAGGGGGACGGTGGAGATTTTCCATGGAGATTTCCGCAGATCACAGAGTATTACCTGTCAGTGAAGTGATGTGGCATGAAATGGCCAGGGAGGAGTATGTTACGAAACATCGCAAAGCCTTTTTGACGGTGGCTTGAGCTGACTCGCTCACATGGTTGGTTACTGTTACAGACCCGCATTGCACTTTGTACGGGGGGGGGGGAATGTTTGGTGAGACAAGGCAACATGAACATCCACCGTTTCCGTCGCTGGACTTTTTTTGTTCGTCGTGCTTTGGCGCGCTCCCCTTGCACCACCCTCGATAGATTCTTAAATAAAAATTGTCCACATTTACGGGATTCCCTGTGTGCACAGGGGCTAGACTGCAAAGTTGCGAACAGACACCCAAAAGCGCCCCCTACTTGAGTCTTGTACCTGACCCCCTCGTCTGCTCTTGCGCAAATGCAAACCAAATCCTTGGATGATGTTTCACCTACTGGTAACCTGTCCAGAACACCAGGTTCTACTTGTCTATATTTCTTATATAGTTGTAATATTGAAAAAAGAAACAAAATCACAACAGGAAAGAAAAATTTGAATGAAAACGAGAAGGATTAATATGACTTTATGTTAGTCATAACCAGAATCACTGCAACTACTGGACAGTAGTCCTTATTCTTTTGTGGAACAATGACTTGCATGCAAATGAATTTTCAAGACAGTTATGGGTCAAAGGACTAGCACTCATGACATGAAAATGTATGCTCAGGAGTTGCTCAGTCTTGGATATAACTAGCCACTGTTGAGTGATCAAAAATCGTGATGCAGAGAGCAATTTTCTGGTCCACTGCTTAACATATTTTCTTGCTGACATTTTTTGTGAACACAGATGAGGACGAATCCCAGGGAATCTTGGAAGGGGAGGAAGCCCCGCCCTTCGACCTCATCAAGTGCGGCGAGTGCAACGCCGACTTTGCCTTGGCTGACATAGTCAAGTTCATCGAGCACAAACGGAAATGCTACCCCCGGGTAGACCCCATGCAGCTGATGGCCTCGTCCACCGACGCGGCGGAGGAGATGGACGAGGTGGGCCTCAGGAAGACAGAGACAGAAGAAGGGAAGAGGGAGGGGGAGGAGCAAGCCAAGGAGGAGGAGAGGGCGGTCGCCATCACAGACGTGGTGGTCAGGACCGAGAAGCCAAAGATTATCACCCCGATTAAAAGGATTTCGTCGTCTTCATCAGTGCAGAGAGATCCCGTCTCCCCGCGGGTCAAGCAGACGCAGACACAAACTGCAGGTCAGTCAAACCCTTCTCTCATTTCTTAAAAAACAGAATTAAATGCTTCGTTTCATGAAGAAGAATTTCACAGTAATACCTGTTTATCCATGGCATGTCAGTATAGTTCTGAAAAAAAAAATGAGTCTAAGTTTGTAGCACTGTGCTCCAAAGTGTGTTTGGGAGAAAGCTGTTGGCTTTTTCTCTTCCTGTCCCCGGGCTTTGTTCTGGCTTCTGGCTTCTGGTTCTGTTGGGTTTGTCCCCTGGCATCTTCAGGATCTTTCTCCAGAAGACAACCGGAGGATACTGATCGAAACATCAAGTGGCAAACTCCTCTCTTTTCAGAACCACGCATCTAATGTCACCATGAAATTCCTCCTCACATTGCCACCACTATGATTGGCTCCAAAGTTTTACACATTATATGCATTAAGTTGCCATGTTTTAGTACTTGGAAATCTTTTTGATGTCATGGAGAGAGGGCGCTTTGTAACTCAGCAACAACGTCCCACTGGGCCAACTCAACCATCTGTGCTTGTTTGTGTATGTGGTTCAAGTGTTATGCTCAGTCTAAACATGAGCAAACCTCAGACAAGTGTATGAGTTGTTGAGTAAATCTCCATCACTAAAGGTTGAGCTGTTTATTGTGATCACAGTGAGGAAGACATTGACGGAGATGGCAGATAAAGTGAATGATACAAGGGAACATAGGTGGGATTTGGATACATAGCAATACTTTTTAATAAAACCTTGGTCCAGAAGTACTGGGCAAGTTCTTGGAACTACTCAGGGAGTCCTTTTTGAAAATAATCTCTCAAAGTCTAAGTTTTGACAAAATTATGGTTTTCCAAATTCATACATGTAACTTCTCTTGGAAAGTGTTTTCTGTTCAGTGTCTGTATTATTCAACCTCATCCCCCAACCACCTTTGTAACTGGCATTAAAATCAGTACTCAGAAAAAAAAACTTGACTACGACTCTGCGATGTAGAGTCTTCCTTAGCAAGGCCACCTGAATTGTCACGGTAAAGGAGGGCTTTGGCTTGACTTTACACATGTACATGTAATTCAAAAATGGCCATATTCAGCTACCCCACCAAATAGCCTTTCAGGTGAGTTCTTACACGTGGAATCCACAGATTAAAAATACATGGATGACTGACATTGCCTTAGACATACCGCAATGGATCCCACAACATGCCAAAGTAGCATATATACATGTTGGATGAAAATCCGGAGTCAGCCATATTTTCCTGCCTCAGAGTCATAAAATGTTTAGGTGCTTGGACAAAACCGCAAATATGTAAACACCGAAAAACCACAAAGTACAGGTTTGTTTAAGATTTTTGTGTCTATGATAACAGTTCTAGACTGACAGAGTGAGTGGTACAGGTAGCTGGTGTACTAAATGAAGTCTCGCTCAGCCCAGGGCAAAACACAAATTTACAAGTTGCATGAAGGGGAAGGACTTTTTCTCAGGAAAAATTTGCATTGTCTGTCAGTAATAGACATTGCCATTGCTAAGGTGCTTTGAAAATTGACACAGACATTCAGTAGCGTTTGCATTTTTTAGTTGCGGTCTCAACCGTTCCAGTGTCTGTAGGCACGTAAATCAAATTTTTAATTTTTTTTTTTTGGTGCAGGGTAAGTCCTCTGAAGAGGTCCCTTTCCCCGTATGAAATGCCATGTTTTCTGTAATTGCACAATCATCACAAAGACTAGTGATGTACGAGTACGATACATGTAAATCCCTTGTGGGTATTCTCCATCCAGATGCCCGAGAGCAGAAGGAAAACAAGAGCACAAAAAAACGCTGGAATCCATGAATGTCTAGGAGGGGAAAGGCAGCATTCATGTCCACATAAATCCTCACATTGTGGTTTGCACACTCTATGCACAATTTTCCCCACAATCCCAAACAAAGCAAGACAGGAAAGCCCGAAAGTGTTTTTTTTCTCTCCCTTGTCCGTTGAGGTGGAACAAACAGCCAATATGAGACAGCTGTCCCTCTACACATTCCAAGCTAATGTTAGCTGTGAACTCATCGATTTTCATGTTGTCTGCATTTTTATATTGTCTGTCTGGCTATCACACGACAATTTTCTCTGTTGTCATGGACACCATAGTAGCTTTCATCCCACTTAAGTATGCATGGTCCATGCCGATTAAAGTTGCTTTTTTGCATCTATATGTTTATCTTTCCCATGGTGGTTGCCATCTTGGTTCTTAGATTTCTGGATTTAATAGGAGAAGCCACGAAGAAGGTTGGAACAAACAATTGTGATTAGCATTTTCCAGCTTCAATTCAGGACACGCTCCGGGCATCCTTGCGGTAACAATCATTATGCCCTCTCTAAACTAAAGAAAAAAAGAGACAGGGAGAGAAAGAGAAAAGAAGACTAAAATGGGTTTTTCAGCTTGAATTTCTCCAAAGATGTCTGTGGTCATGTACACAGATATCATGCAGATTAGTTGGATGAGTTGATGTCTCCATAAAGTTTTTGGATCCCAGCTTTCTACATGTACCCTTAAACCTAAAAGGAGTTCCAGCAGTACAGTTATACGCCTTATTCGCATGTGCCTACAAATCGCAGGATTGTTAAAATCTTTAGATTGTAGATTTACATTCTTTTATTGATACAGCTTCGCAAATTTTTGGGTTGCTTACGCATGGCACACGCACATTTTAGTGAAACCCTCCATGCTGACTGAAGTTCACATGTGAACAAGTGTACGTGTACAAGTAAATAAACAAGATTGTTTGCCGCATTCTGAACATTCAATATGCCATCTGGAATGGCTTCACTGGGTGGCACATTTCTCATTTAACGATTGGACTTCCAGCTTGCACATGACCAGTGTCCGGTTGTAACCTCACTCATCACACCCATTCTCGTTTGGGACAGGCCCACTGCGCAGCTACCTGTGGAACTGTGCAGAATGGTCCGGTGCTGTTCCCAAAGGAGAATTGCGGGGCTGTGTCAGGGGTTGCTGCCACATGTCACACTTAGACTGTCTCCCATGCTTTGAAAAGTCCAAGGTATTGACCCTGTAATAAGAATTTTCTCAATCTTTTGGTTTTATTTTGCAGAGACCCAACATGTGCATGTACGTGTACGTGTGCGCACATTTGTTAACTCATCCGGTGAACATGAAATTTCTTGTACAATTTCACCGGCACATTGTCATCATTGGTATTCTAGGCAGATGAGCCTCCCTACTTTAGTAAAGCTATCCAGTATACATGCACATGAATGTACCGTCATCTTTCAACTTAGCATGTTCAAATACGACAGAATGACGAATGCCATCAATAAAATCTGTGAATCGGCAATCAGCTGGGGTATACATGTACTAGCATCATCGTTTCCTACTTCTCAATTTCATAATCAATTTGAGATTTCTTCACTTCTTCACCTTTTATGTACCTAAATGTGTACTGGCAAAGTAATGCTTTTGGTGGGAAAAAAAATTGGCATGAAACTGGACTTAACAGAGCAGCTTTAACGAAAAACAACACATCACAAGAGTTTTGCAACATAAGCAGAGCCATCCAAGCACGACTGATGCTGCCGATTTCTGCCCATAAAAGCAGCAGCCTACAGCCAGCCTTCCATTCAAGCCAGCCAGTTGGCCCAACGAGACCAGCTTGCCTTATGAATATTAGCCAGGTCTGCCAGACATAGCATGACCTTGAGGTCAGCCGACCCTGACATTGAATAGTGGCTCTGTACATATTTTTCAGGGCAGGCAGACCAGCCAGCCATTATCAGATTGCAAACATGTAAATATGGAAAAAAAATTAAAGGCAGCCAGCACACAGAAGAGTGTTCAGTGCATGTACAGGCCTCTGTCTCAAGATAGCTTTGGGTCAAACATTTTATAGGGGGAAAGCAGAAGTTAATGATTGCACTGAGAAGGTTTGAATGTTTAAAGTACCTGTAGGTCAAGATCTTCTAGCCAGCAAGGTACAGTAGAGTAGATTCCCATATGTCCAAATGATGAATCTACAGTGCAAGAGCACTTTGGTGAAATTTTCTTCAGTCTTTTTTTTTTCCCCCAGCTTATATTTAGCATTTTGATTAGTACTCCGTCGAAGCACATAAACTACAGGAGATTGGCATTGCCCCCAACTCAGCACTTTTATTTAAATGATAACCTCTGTGCAAAATTTGTCAAAAATCAAGACATTTGTGCCAAAGCTCATGTGTGACCTGGCACAACAAAGTGGGCATAAAGTCGCGTTCCGCTCTTTCCTATTTTGAAGGTTCAAAGTCAAATATTGAAGTGGTGTTCAATTTGGGCATTTTGTAACCTTTGAACAAAGTGACCCGTCTATTTAATTCCAATCTTTTTTTGCAGGGTCAGTATTTAAAAATGTCATTTTCTCGGGCAATTTCAGTGATAGCATTACTCTTGCCCAATCAGAAATGTCGAAACAGTGTCGGAAACAGACACAAAGCTGCCAGAATAATGTCACATTGTCACTTTATACTTTCACCCTAAGTGTTCCATGTGCATACCATTAGAAGGCACTCTTCCTCCTAAATTAAGAAATACCAATATCTTATTTTTTAAAATTCCGGCTTTCGGTTCATTTTGTGGTGACAGGGTCACTTACTTGTACATGTACAGCACCAGTGCGCATAATTCATCCATATGCATACATATTCATACGGAAGCTTTGATTCCCAAATAGGAAGTAAGGTCTTATAAATATGCTGTTCATGAAAATCCGCTCCCAGAAGACAGTCATGACAGGCCGACTGTGACAGTCACAATGACACCAATAGGGCTGGCAAAAGTTGACAACAAGTTTGTTGATGACAAAGTCAGTGACTGAATGATACAGTGACAAGCAGAGGAAAAGACCATTGTTGTAGGAAAAGACAGTGACCATAAAAGAACCCTTTGTAAAAGCTGGCGATCATGCAGATCTGTTTAAGCAGACAACTACATGTTTTCATTTAAAAATTCAAGTTCATGGAGGTTCCCACAGAACTGGTATTTCCTTTTGGGTGTATTTGACTGAGCTAAATTAATTTTTTTTTTTTTTAAGTTGACTGTAATATTTTATTTCTGTCACGCCGGTATATGTATTTTCGGACTATGGTGAACACGAATGGACAGGCTAGTTTTTTCCCACACAAATGATGACACAGTTTGTACTTTCCATGTACATGTATGCTAGCATACGTCAAGAGAGCGGACGTCTGCAAAAGTAGCTGGCAGAAATAAACAGTTCATTTTTCCTCTTGTCAAAGTGATTCACCTCTGAAGGGTGGATCACATTATGTCAATTTGTCAATTGGTTTCCCTGTTAAAATATCAATAGTATGAACTGCGTTTCTCTCTGGCCTATTAACCACTTTGCGGGGGGGGGGACTCGGTTTCTGGCACATAGGCTTCATACGCGAAATCAGACAAAAGAACGGGGCCTTGTAACAAAAGAATGAGGTGCTGGGAATTGCCAACATTTTTTCAGTTGTCAGTAGCGAAGGAAATTCCGTCATTGTTTTGAAAGATTGTACCCGCTGTTTGTGGCTTTCGGTGCGAGCGGATTACCACCGGGGACAAAAGCACTCCAGTGTTTAGGGATACAATACCGCTGCACGCTAATCTGGCCCCTATTGAAAAGACGTAAGCAGCGCACTGTTTTGGGAACAAAAGAAAATTACATAACACCACACACAATCTGGGCTCTTTTTACAAGGTGGCAGGCCTGGCTGAAATACTTGGGCGTCAGTAGATGTTGTTTGTCAGATTAGAGTAATGACCAGACAGTCATCGTGTGGGTGTAAACGTCCAGTAAATAAAGTTATGAATTTTTAAAGACTTTTGAAAACAGAAAAAAATTAAAAACCTAGCACAGCAGAATCAACAAAGATAAATGGACCTGGAGCAAAGTGATTAAACCCATTTGAAAACCCTTTCTTTCTCTTGTGTTTCCTACCTTCCAAAGCTGGCACATTGTTCCTTTGCCCCCATTGTCCTCCAAGAGAAATTTCTGCCATCTTTTAACCTCCCCCCCCCTTGGTAAATTTGACTGAAATGGACTCATCCTTGTGATGTTGCCAACAATAAAAGTCATTCACTATTTTGATGTTCATGAGCATTTGAAAGGCTTGTTACATGTATCATATACGCTCTTTTTCTTTTTCATAAACAGAGCCTGACCAGTCGAAGACCTACATTTGCTGCTCATGCAAGGATATATTCGATGATGCTGTAAGCCTCCTGGAACATGTGCAGTGTGATCATGGAATGCAGATTTACCAGCAACCCTGGAAGACAAGAGATAGTAACAGTACCGTGTCGGAGTCTAGCTCTCACAGCTCCGGCGAGGCCAAGACGTCCCGGAAGACATACTCCCCGCAGTCCCCGGACAGCGATGTCAAGCTGGTCATGCCTTCTGTGTCCACGACGCCCTCTTCCTCGTCCGCGCCCCCTCTCCCCCCCTCACATCCGCCCCTCCCGCCGGCCCTCCCCATACCCCCTGCCTCATCCGTTGCGGCTCCACCCGCCCACCACCAACCCCCGCTGCTAGTGCACAGCCCCCACGCCCACCATGCAGTTCACCCCCTGGAGGGCAGCTCGCTGTCGGTCTACATGCATCCGCCGGCTGGCGAGCAGCACATACTGCCGGAGAGGATGTACGCGGGCCCCATCAACCCAACCCAGTGCATGACCCTGAGAGACGTGCTGGCAACGGAGCGAGCCAATCTGAACAGCCACATGCTGATGACACCGCAAGGATTTGATCGTAGCTCCCATCCGACCTTCTCCTCCACCAATACAGCAATAGACATGGACATGTACTCACAGCGACTGCGAGAACTGGCCGCCGCGGGCCCAATGAACCCACCCAAAAAGAAGAGTTTTCACTACCCAATCTACAGCCCCCGGTTCAAGTCCCCATTCTCGCCCAAGGTGAAAGCGTGCGAGTTTTGCGGGAAGACGTTCAAGTTTCAGAGCAACCTGATTGTACACCGGCGGTCTCACACTGGGGAAAAACCCTACAAATGCCAGCTGTGCGACCATGCTTGCAGTCAAGCGAGCAAGCTGAAACGGCACATGAAAACGCACATAAACAAGCCACCATCTACCCTGACGTCCCCATCGTCTGGACCGAACCTGAGTGATGACGGGGTCTCGGGAGAGACTAGCGCCAGCTCCCTGATCAAAACAGCAGTGGACCGCTACATGAGCGAGACCAAGTTTTCCAACAAGGACACGTCCATCGACGGCGACGAGAATGAAGACGATGAAGAGGAGGAAGAAGGGGAGGAGGAAGAGATGGAAGGGGAGGACGAGGAGGAGGAGATGGAAGAAATCAGTAGCGATGAGGCCAACATCGGTGAGAGGTCATCAGACACTGATGGCCTACCCCAGTCCAGCCACCGAGATGACAACCATGATGAGAAGGAGAATCACTCTTCGCTCCTGAGCGAGGTGATGAAGCACACTGGTCTGAGCGAGATACAGCAGTACAGTGAAGCCTACCAGCAGGCTGTAGCCGAGAGATACCGCACCAGCCGCCGCCACTCGTCCAGACTAGAACAGCACATGGTCCGGGAGCGGCAGCTGAAGGAGCCGAGGAGTGGAGACTCCACGCTGCTCAGGGAGGTCTTAGCTGGCCCTAGCTACCACTCTCCGGAGAAGGAGCGATCCCCGACCAGGTCCCCGAGGAATGCCATGTCGGGGTTGGAGGAGGTGACCAAGCGCATCAAGGTGGAGCCTCCGAGTACGACGTGGGGGCCCGAGCCCAGCAACTTTCCCAGTAAGGACCCCTACAATCAATCGCCGGTCTTGATGCCATCGCAGAGTAGCCCCTCTGCGAGTGCCACCAACGGAACGGTGCCAAGCTACTACAGTGGGAGCAACAGCACCGGCAGGCCTGCCCATTCCAGCCCTTCGTCGTCTATGCCCTACAGCAGCCTGGCCCTGCACAAGTCCCCGAAGGAGCTGGCCATCGACCGGCGCACCGGCACCTGCGAGTTCTGCGGTAAAGTATTCAAGAACTGCAGCAACCTGACAGTGCACCGCCGCAGCCACACTGGCGAGAAGCCCTACAAGTGCGAGCTCTGCCCCTATGCCTGCGCTCAGAGCAGCAAGCTGACCAGGCACATGAAGACGCATGGGCAGGGTGCCAAGGAGGTTTTCAAGTGCGAAGTGTGCGGGATGCCTTTCTCGGTTTACAGCACACTTGAGAAACACATGAAGAAAAGCCACTGGGGCAACATCCGAGGCACCACCCGTTGACAAAACCCACACGTTCAAATTCCTTTCATTCTAGGAAGACTTTCCATACACCTAACTGTATTTGTCAACTGATTGCATCTTTATACAGATTAATCCATTTCTACATTAAAAAAAAAACAGAGAGAACATTGAGAATGCAATAATTAAAAAAAAAACTGAAAATCACAGATACCAATGCAGCAAGAAGCCACCAGAAATTGACTTAATCCCTAGAATATATCTCCCAATGAAAGGTGGCCCAACATTGAGAGAAATTCTGTCATGTGTCACAGTTTTCTCTCAAAGCAGGTGATGTACTATTTGAGGGTTGGAAATCTTTACAAAGATCTGTGGCGATTGAAAGATTTCTTCCAGCTGCAACACCCTCTGTGTTCCTGTGCACAACTTGTTTTGTTAGCCGTCCAGAAAATTCACCATTTTGAAAATTATCGCAGCTCAGAATGCACTTGATTTTGAAGTTGATATTTGACTGGACTCTATACAAAACAGATCATCAGCTAACCACAATCCACCTTTACATTCAAAATGTTTCAAGTAATTGAAATTATGTTGATTCTAGCAAGACTGTTGAAAACCATATTTTCCCCCAATGTGAGAGGAGTCGTTGAAGGCACTTGATAACAGTGATTGATGATTTCGTCATCTCTTGATTTTTCAATGTACATGTACTTAGGAGAGATTTTACTCAATTTACAAATGTTCAAATGCATTTGGTATGCACAATGAAAGTTCTTGTCCTTTTGTTTTACACCTCTTGTAAGTAACAAATATTTTCGGGAGTGGATTTTTTTCACTTTGTGAAATTCTTTGAGATTGTATGGATAACCACTTTTGGACAGGGGGTATATTATTGTTTTCCTTTTCAAATTAATCCAAAACTAGTTTGGATTTCTTTTGGAACTGTGTAATGCACTATGTATGGAGAGCTGTGCAGTGCGTGTTGAATGCGCCATCCTGTGACAGACCTTGCGTTGCCCAAAACACCAGTATTTATCCTGTCTTGGAATGGATGAATTCCTTAGATGCTGCAGTGTTCTGGTTCAAGGGCGCTTTGCAGGCTCGTCACGTACTGCACAGCGATTGGCCAAAATGTGAGATTTCACTTGGCGAATAAACTGAGTGCATCAGACAGTTATTAAAAAGTTGCACAGATTGTCCAACACGCTTATACTCAGACCGTTGTACACAGTTACCGTGGGCACCGTTTAAAAGCAAGTTAATAAATTTGGGGTGTTGTACGTGTGGAGGTTGACTTGTGCAATATTTAAAGAAAATTTCATCACTTTTCTTTTTCCTGCACTCACTGAATAAGAGTGTATCATAAACAATGTACATGTAACACCTAGACAGAATTAGTTGGAATTGATGATGTATTAAGGTTTGCAGCATACATGTAGGTTGGACCGTGATTCCTTGGAAACTTGATCGGGGTTGGGGAGCATGTTTAATTCTCGTATCACCTGCAGCTGTGTGTATACAGTAAGTTTGTATATTATATATGTGAATGTTATAGGACGAGGTACAGGTAGTTATTTTGCATACTGGGAAGAAAAGAAATGAAGTGGTGGTGCTTCTTCTATCATGTGTTTCTCCCTCTTCGTGCTGGTATAACCAGAGAGGCATCGTTTCCCCAACAAGGTTGGGGTAGCTAGTTAGTTAAAAGTTAGCGTTTAACAAACGTTACGTGTGCCAAAGCTGTGTAAGTGAATGAGGGGAACCTGGTTCCTATCATTTTTAGGTTTTTTTTGTTTTGGTTTTGTTTTTTGGCCCTTCCCCCCTTTTGTTTTCCATTTTTTTTTTGTCTGTTACTGCATCTTTTACTTGTACGTACATGTAGTTTGTAATCTGGCATTATAATGCGTGTAAATAGACCTGTAATATGCAGCTGGCTTCCAAAATGGCTCTTTGTTACAAATATACAAATATAAGATATATATTATAATTACTTCTTGCGTGAATTTAGAAACAAAACAAAAAAATGGTGTCTGGCTTTTTTCTCCTTGTTTGTGCATTTTTTTTTTATACATTAAAAGCATGAGTTATGGATATGATTAATGTTTAGGGCTATGTAAAAGCCCAGTACATCTATCCATGTATGAAATACATGGATTGACTGTAATCACCAGTGGAAATCACATTGCAGCTGAATTGAGTCACTAACTGTCAAAACTAAATGTGATAGGAGGTAAAACTGACAATTAATGTATGTAAAGTCTTTGAAAAAAAATTACTATTAACGTTATTGGAGCCATCTTAAGCTTAAAGCAAAATAGAGATTTGAAAAATCTACAACCTTGAGTCTGGCCTTGTAGGAACTTTACTGTATACGAACCTAAATCTTTAAATTTATGCAAATGATGAGACAATGAAGTTTTGGTGCTTAGAGTTGTAGAGCGTTCACACGGTTAGAGAAACCACAAGGTGAGTTTTGTGTTCATTCTGAGGAAAAGTTATTCAGTTTGTCCCACAGTGTCGGGAGTATGGGCATGTGCCCATAATGAGATAGAAGGTGTGTGCGTTAGATTGTTACCAGTGTGGGCGTAATGCACAGTTAAATGCAAAACCTTTGGAAAGAATTCCCATTGTTTATCCCCTTCTTACCTGACCGTCAGAGATGCAAATAAACTCATCCTTCTATGTACACTTTCTTCACCCGATAGACTGCATCATTGACGCTATTTTGCAGTCTATCTTAATCACACATTGCTGCTTTTTTATATAGAGTTTTTAACAATAGTTATGTATCGTCAAAGTAACGAATTTCCAAAAACTGACTGAAATACATACGGTTACCGTATATATATAAATACATGTATATATGTGTCTAGCACAATCTGTCTATGGTCAAAACACTGTTTCTAAAACATTAAAATAGTACATGAAAGCCAACATTTCTTAACTTGATGGTTTTACAGTGACACCCTATGGCAGTGAACATTTTATGGTCTGTAGTTTTGAAATTTAATAATTAATGGTGTAAGTAGATGTAATGTTGGTGTGGGGAACATTTGTAGTCGTTGCCTTCTGAAGTCCAATGTTGGGTTTCCCTCTCCCCTAAGAATATTTATTGTAATTCAGATGTAAACAAAAATACCACTTCAAATTTTGTATCAAACCTTTGAACTGAAATGTATACTAAACCCAAACCTTGTCCAAGATGTACAGAAATTCTTCACTGTTCCCCCCCCCAAACACTTTTTTAAAATGATTTTTTTTCATGCAGTCTTTATGTTGTCAATTTCTTTTGCATTTTTATTCACCGAGCTCTAGTTTGCCCAATGAATATTTTAATCCTTGGAAATCTTCCCTTGAACCCGGCCTTTTGAATAGATGTAGATCTATGCCCAGAAAAATTGAACAACCAAATGATATGTGCCCTGTGTAAGCATTTTATACTGGTAGACCAGACATCGTCCAGAGATAGCACATCATTTGTAAGGTCATTGCTGGCGAAAGCAAACAAAGATAGCTCAAACACAGCATAGCTGTTCATGCAGTTGCTGAATCTGACAGAGTGAAACCAGGGACTTGGCGGTGAAAATCACTCTGAATTCTCCATTCATTGGAGTGAAGAAATTGCATTTGAGTTCGTCTGGTCTTTAATTTCGATCAGAGGGGGTGAATTTTTCACTTGAATGGATTGAATTGTCACCCTTTGGAATTTTGAGAGCAGTTACCAACAGAAAACAATGCTCCCTTTATTTGGGTCATACTAGCATTTAGTTTGTTGGTGCATATGCAACTCTGGTGGCGCGTAGACAAGGTCGTAATCTTGCACTGGTGAACCAATTTTACATTTTTTTTTCTGTCAAGATATCGTGTCGTGACAGCACAAGGGGAAAAAAGCTTGCAGTTACCACGGTAACAGCAAGACATAATTCCTTGTCACGATGATTGTCAATTGCAGTCTGCGCTTTGGCTTCAAGTTGTCATTGTTTGCTGTCAAGCGGGACTGAATCATTTTTCATGCGAAAGATTCAGGTTTGGTTTCACTGCTTTGGGATTTTTTACAATCAAGAACTTTTTTTACTAAATGAAAATATGATTCTTTGTTCTCATTTAATCACATGAACATGATCCTTGTGAATTCATATGGTACTATATTGTAATTCCAAAAATGGACAAGGAACTAATGCAGACATGGTGATGCATTTCCAAATTTATCAAATAAACATGGAAAATTCTAGAGTGCCTGAGATCATGTCAGTCTACCGAGGCCAAGCCCAGTCATTGGAAGTATGACAACGTTTTCTTTTTGTTTACATTTTATGGTTTGGGTTGTTTACCAGACGCTTTTATATTCCACTCTTTTTTACAACACATATATTCTCTTAAATGTGTGAGAAAGTGGAGACTTTTCTCATTCACGTCCTTTGTACTTGATGTGTGTAGACACAATAAACTATGCGTAGGAGTTAAGTGTTTCTTTTACATTTGCAAATTGGAAATTTGATATGACATTATCTGTGTTGGAAGTGGTTTCTTTTTTCAAAAACTGTTCCATTTTGTTCGTAATTTGAAACTGTGACCACTTGGTGTGTTTTCCACACTGCCCTACCACAACAATATGAGGATCTCACATGAACTTTAGTTGAATGGTTCTAAGTCTTTTACTCCAGACTTATGGGAGAATTTGAACAGTCATTATTCCATGTCAAAACTTGACCACTTGTTGCTGGATACTTAGTCTTCTTTCATATAAGTAACTTTTGGACTGATGGGCATATCATTGACTTTGTACAGGTTTGGTCTAATTTTGTTATTGACTATAAGGAGAACTGCCCTCTTGCATTCTCAATGCAAATGCATCAAATACTGTCCATTTGTCCCCCGTACATCACGATTAGTGAGTCAATATATGTGCCAATTCTTCCAGTTCTAAACTGGTTCCATGCTTGCAGTGGATGGGTTCCAGCCGTGAGAGATCCATTTTTTTTACTTTCATGAGAGGGAGAATTCTGTCTCTGAATATTCAGCTTCAGTGTTGCACTGTGTGTGATTTTTTTTTTTTTTTTAGTGAAGTGCTTCTGACTGACTCAAACATCTGATGTTGGTTGTGAACCAAGATGTTACACTCTAAAAAACAGTTCACTCTGTATATCTTGCGTGGACTAAGGTCTGCTAGTAGAATTTCCATTGAGGACAGAAAATTCATTTTTTCCCAGCGCTGGCTCTTGATCGACCAGTGGTATTCTTAATCCACTATGCACCCCCCCCATTGTAATATTTAAACAGTCATATTAAGACTTAACAGAAGTTGTTGAGTAAGAACTGGGGGAGATGTCATCAAACCACCCGTGTTATTGCAGACCCCAAAAAATTGAAATATAACGAGGGAGGGAAATCTCATTTCAACCTAGTTTGTTTTTTTTATCCCAGTGAGACTGTACCTTCTGTCCTGTGAGCCAATGCATCAATTTTTGAGGGGTCAGAAGTTGGCCTTATACCCCAGCAGCAGTCCGATTCCTGTTTTTAGCCTGTAGTGCCTCCCCCATTCGTTGGTAACTTGATATGGGAATGGGATTATTTTGAAATTTCAGATGAACGCATCATTTTCTGCAAATGACACCTTATGCGAAGGATCCCATTGTCTAGTGACCACATTGTGAACGATGTGCCTAAGTACCACCAACTATAGCAACCACTTTGATGAGTGATTCATTTCGTAAACTTGTCATTAAAATGAATTTACGATGACCGATTTGTAGGGGTGTTTTTGTTTGGAGAAATATTTTTGGAAGTGTGGCTCTGTATCCTTGATATGTGTATTACTTAACCAGCTCTTGATTGTTGCTGTCTGAAGAGTTTTCAAACTCTTTTCTAAGAAAAAATGAAAAAAAAAAAGATCACAACTCTCTCTTGCCACCTTTCCATCGTTTTTGCACTCACGTTGTTGCAAACATGGTTCACATTCTTTAAGAGTTAATAATTAGCGTAATAATACATTAATTAAACTGAAACATTAATGAACCAATTGGTGGCGGTATAACAGTTTATTGGTTTGGATTCTTATATACTACAGTATATGTTTTGATTTTGATTTTAGAGTTGTAATGTACAAGTAGTTAAACATAAAGATACTGCCGAGCAGACAAAGATTGTTAAGAGAAAAAAAACAATGGTAACTTTGTTAAAGAGACTTCAAAAGTCGGGTTACTTTGTGACAGCTTGCACTTCCTTGTACGTAATGACACCTAGGAACCATACGTTTCAAAGTTTGAGAGCATTCATTACGGTGGTTGAATTTTGTAATTGGTCCAAGCTTGCTGTGTTTTATTCAGAACTGGATTGAGGCACGGTGGGAGCGTCATGGTGTCTCGTGACTAATCTCATATTAGAAGTTGGCAACGAGATTAAAGCATGTTCCAAGTGTAATGCTGACCCCAGAATGAGCTTGCAAGGGTGCAGATCATTAGAAAGTACTGCTAGAGGTGTGTTGAAGCAATAGTCTGGCTGAATGTTGTACACATTGAGGAATTCCTCAGCCCAAAAAGAAAAACAAAATTTGCGGTGCTCAGCACTCTTTTCTCATGTAAATGTACTTGAGAACTTGCTTTAAAAACTCAACTCTTGCACTGTGTCACTGACTGGAAAAGTACTCATTGGGATCTCTTGTCGGGATGCCTGAAAGTGGGAAAGACAGAATGCGTAGTTACATTTCTCCCAGGGACCATGTTTGGTTAAGTTCACAGGAGTGCAAACTGTGCTCTGGGCAAAAGGTGGTTGGGGGCTGTGTTTGTGATTTTCAAAAAATTCAAAATGATTCCCAAAAGATACCTTGGCATTTTATTTCCCTTTTCACCTTGTACACATGGGAAGGAAAGGGTGAAGGTTGGCCATTTCTATGCTCGTGAGAATGATGAAAAAAAGAGATGGCTAGGCTGTAAACCCTAGTACAGGTTCATTGGTGTAGAGCATTAGCGTCATGGGCAGTGTAAGCCACTGCCGTGGTCAGGATAATAATAAAGTGGGGCGGTGTCAGGATACCCAACAAGACGAAAGAAGAAAAAAAATGGAGTCACAGTTCTAAATTGCCTGTTGTCATTTCAACATTTTAAGCTTTGTAAGATTTCACATGCTTTGTAATCATTGCTGCTGAGGATGGTGTGTGGTGTAGGGCATCCAACTACACTAGAGTGGAGTGGAAGGCCAGTAGATTAAGAAATGGCAGTTACATGTAGACAAAATCATCGTCTGGTCAGCCTGATATCATTATACCCTGTGGAGATGCAAAGTAACTATGTGGGTTGAAGTGTGGGAGGTGTATTTGTTGTTGTCTTGGAACAGGTTAAGTGATACCTAGCTTCAACGTAGCTAGTAAATGATGGTATGTGTGGCACTTGTAATGTTTCTTCAGATCTGACGCAGGTAAAAGAAACAAATAGAATATTGGAAATGGCAGACGGTTCCCCTCGACACAGTTCACTTAGGTTTTCCCTAACTGCTTTCCTCCATTTTGCTTCACTTGGCAGTGTAAACGTAAGGTCTGGAGTGAGTTATTTGAAGCTCGTATTTGCAGGTGGTGTTCATTAATTGGAAACGATTTGCCTGATAAGCCACCTCAATGAATTGTAGCAAGCAAGCTTGGTCCTGAAAGAGACATCTCCTCGATTTCAGATACTGTATAACATGTTTGGGGATTTTTTGGAGCTTGCTTTTTTTTCCTCAATACATTTTATTTTGCTGTGCATGCTGCGCATTGTAGCCTCAAAGGCATCTTTTACTCGAGAGATTAAAAAAAAGGAGTTGTGTAGACCATTCTCTGAGAGACACAGGCTATGCTGATCCTTCGGTGCTTTCAAAGAATGGGACGCACAGCGGAATAGGAGTGTACGTTCCCAGACCATACGTATATGTGTAAGCTGTTCTTTTCGTCAATTACGCGCTTTTGAAAGGCTTAAAAAAAAAAAAAACCTGCTTTTTTGTCACTTGTGTTATTCTTGGAATAAATATTGAATGATTGAAAACCACAGCTTGAGTGTTGTGTGAAGTCTGAACACTGAGTCAGCTTGATAGCTGGGCATCTGCAGTTATAGCTATGAGTAGCATGATTGTCTAGGGTATCCACTGGCTGGGGACACCTGTGCAGAATTAGGGTGGGGGGGGCCAGAAATGTGGAAATTTATGTAACCTTTATGACCCCTCTGAGGGGTAAGGTTTACAACTTGGAGCTTTTTACACACTTGGAAGGAGGAGAATTGAAATAGACCCAAAACTGTCCTTTTCTCGCATTTCAAAAACAAAATATCAATGGAATTGCCAGTGGTGCAGTCTCAAGTCATACAAGTTCCACAATCTTATTTTACCCGTCGTTCATCCACTCAAATCACCCGCTGTCATTCAGTGTGAGAAAAAGATTATTGGAGTGCTGGAATTTTTGTTGAACGGACAAACACAAAGACATGGCAAAACTAACGTCAGTGGTCGGGTTTTCATCCATTTTAATTGATCTAGTTTTAGGTGGAGGTGAAACAAAATAACAGCAATATGTAATGTCAGTAACTAGCTACCAGCTTTTGTAAGTAAGGTGGTTAAGGCATTTTACCTGAACCAACAAAACCCGATTTTCTGGTTGTCAAATCCCCAGCAAAATATGCTGCAAAATCTGCAGCATCACACATCTGTAAAACTCCCTTGGCATAATTATGACCACAAAGTGAATAAATTCAAATATAACTTCAAATACATGAATAAATTTACTTTTATAAATTCCAATACAAATATACCTAATGCACATCAATCATCTTATTATCCTATTTTCAGTTTAAAGTTCATAATATATTTGTTGTATAAATTTCACCAACTAAAATGAATGTATCTCAGTGTTTTTGATCGTTTTAACTCGCCTCTGAAGTAAAGTACAAATTTCCCACGCAGCAAACAATTCTGTACACTATAAAAATCTTTGGCAAAAATAATGCCATGATCTGAGAATGTTTCACACCAAAGAAGCACCCAAGCCTTACACATAACACCCACCATGATCATGCATCGGGCTATTCGGGTCAATGTTGAGACACCTTAAGACCATCACAAGACCAACGCAAGGCTTTCACAAGACCTCCGGTCTGAATTCAAGTAACAAGCTATTCAAATGGACTGCAAGAAAAGCATTCCTTTGGCACTGTACAACAAGCTACTGGTGACAAGTCTTGTGTCTAGCCTTGTACCTGGTCTTGTGAAGGTCTCACCAACAACACTGCAAGACACACTTGATTTCAGGAAGTCCTTTCGTATTTGGAAATGGCCCACCCATATTTTGTCTACACTGGAATATCCAATACAATTAAAATTGCACAGTACTGCTTTGAATGCCTGTTTCCACGATCTAGGTGATTCTTTAAGGATAATTTCCACATAGTGGTGTTTTCTTCCAGTTTAAATCAAAGTATCGACGTACTGCACATTATCTTTGCAGTGTTTCTGTTGATGTAAAGTTTCAGTGGTAAATCTGAAGGTATGCTCTCTCTTGTTAATTGTGCTCCATGTTACTAAATAAAACTTTGAATGTTTTGGGGGTGTTTGTCTGTTTAAAAATGACCAGTCAGGGACGCCTTGCTGCCAGAGACAGTCTTCATGGCAATGTGCTCAGTTCCACCTATCCCAGGCAGGCCGCTGGTCACGGCCGTCAGGTAGCTGGACATTTCCCCTGACTGGGCCGCCTTCCCGCTGTAGCTGCTGGGCGGGTCCGATGCCATGCCCACCTGGACTAGGTTGTTGTTGTTCCCCACCAGGGTGACCTTGGGCGGGGCCGTTGCCACGGTACTGCCGTAGGGCTGAGCCCCACCCACCTGGGTGCTGTAGCCCTGGTCAGGGATATCGTACACAGGAGGGGCATCCCGGGGCACTGCAGCCATGGAGGTGTGGTTGTAGCCCATGCCGTACTGGCCTTGGATGACCGGTATGCCAATCAGGGCCACCATAGGTTGTGGCTGAGGTTGCAGCTGGAATTGCTGCGGCTGGAGCTGTGGCTGCATTTGCGGCTGCATTTGCGGCTGCACTTGCGGCTGAATGCTGTCCGGCACATCCCGAGCAGACACCTTGGCCTTGCTCTTACCGCAATGCTTGCAGAGGAAGACAGTGAAGATGGTGAGGAGAATCAGGCCGAAAGCAGCGCTGGCAGAAATGATGATGATGAGTTCGGTCGAGACTGTAAAAGGAGGAAACCAGAACAGGATTGAGTCACCTGGTCAGCGGATAGTTGCCACATCGGTATTTCAAATGCAAGGTCATCCAAGGACAGAGCAGGTGTGAGTCAGCATACGGAAGCACTGACTGGGCAAACCTTGTGCAAAAGCTGTTGTTCTCCACTGACTGACAAGGTGCTTTATTTTGTACAGGTAATGTTGAAAAATTTAACTGGTTTACTCGCCTCAGAAATATAGACAGGTTCCTAGACCAAAAGAAACCACCTATATCGGAAACATATTTAGGTTTGGTAGCTGCCATCATCACTTAGCTAAAGAATTCCATTTTTGAAACTTTTCATAACTGGCCAAAATTTCCTGAACCCGTTTGGTTGATTCTCAGACGCTGATTGGAAATATCTGCAATGTATGAATCGTCTTTCTTCTCTGATTTCTCTGCAACTTTCCTCATTTTTTCCTGGCGGTGTATTTTTAAAACCTACTGCAACTCTTGCACACCTTTGCATCTTGCTCTAATTTTATCCCCAGTGGCTACTGGAGCCACAGTTTATACATGCTGGGAGAAACGGTCAGGTCAGGGAACCAGACTGTTTAGGAAGAAAGCAAGCAGCATTCTGCTCAGTCTGGCACTTGTACCCGTCTTAGGTTGTGCCCGAATTACCTGGCTGTGACTTATGTGAAATTATGCATAAAGTCTATGGTAAAGGCAGTAGCCATGTCCCACGGAGTTGTGTGCACTTTTGACCCAAAGCCAATCAATTCAGATACAGCACCGGCTACACACTCCAAAGCATTTCAGCATATGTGTGTTGGTTAATGACCTATCAGACAGCAAGGGGAACTTTCTGGAAAAGTTGCATTCCCAGGAAAAATGGGCATCAAAGACTTGTGCTGAGAATTGACTAACAACAAGGGGCATTATAGGCTTGCTAAAGAGACGACCATGAGTCAACCCCATTAAGCATGCAATTATGACATTTCTTTAAAAATGAGTTCCAAGCTGCATAATACCTTTTCATGCTTCTATACTTTAATGGCACATGTGGGAAATTAAAAAAACAGGGAAACTGGCTAATATGTGGAAAGGTCGCATGCTGGACGTAACCCCATCAATATGACAAAATATGATTAATCACAGCAAATATTACTATTACAAAACAAAATTTCTCATCTAGAAAAGAAACATACTTCACTTTAAACCAAATCAATTCAGATTCATGAGGATGCTTTGTCCTGAAACTTTGCCAAACATTTTTTTGAAATGGTCAGAAATCTTAAAAACCATCTCTTCTTTTATGCTGCAATAACGGACATCAACACATTTCAATTTCAAATTCCATTTGAAACCGTTTAAAGCCAGTCAAAAGTATTGCTGTGGAGTATCAACCCACAAGAAAACAGCCGCGTTTTGTTTCAATTTACTGCAAAAATACCACCAAATCATTTCTTCGGTGTTTGCAACGAAGGGATTTCAGTTTTCAATTACATGCTATTCTTCATCAGTTTCAGTCTGATTTGCATTGAAAAGAGAATACTTACGACCAAACAAATTCTCAGGCACTGCTGTAACTGTGAGGGAGAAAAAAAGTGGAGCAAAAAGAAACAGGTGTCAGGACGAAAGCAAGTTCTTTGTGACGAGAGAACCATGACTGTAGTATAGAGTACTGTAGTGTGACGTCATTGAGAACCAGTGAGCGCTGTACAAACAACTGGAATACGCCTCGCGTTTGTTTACGCGCTGGTTCTTACACTAATGCCTTTCACACACATAATTGTGCGTGGGACGCATTCCCTTTGATCTCTATATCAACAACCAATGGGTAAAGACAACCAGAGTTTTTAGTCTTGCAATTTGTTTCAAGGTGGTTCTTTCCATTGTACGAACCATTGACATGTACATGTTCACCCCTGGGGATGGTACTCCATCACCCAAATATAAGGAAACCCGTGAAGGTAGAGTTGGTTCTTGATTGTTACAGTGAGTAGCTGCCTCACAGTTATGTTACTGCCAGGTATGACTATAAGCCTGTTGATCAGGGGTAACGACACCATGGATTCAGACACCCCATGAAATGTGTATAGCATGACCACAAATCTTGGATGCATAAATGGCTATATTTCAAATCTTCACTTTGTCTTTATATTTGAATCCATCTCAAGTTCCGCAATCAGTTTTAAGCACTGAATGATTGAACTGAATGAAAATCCTCCACACATCGGCCTGAAATGAACTTGAATGATTCACGGAGAGAGCTTAATGCCTCAACTCATGGGGACTAGGTTTGTAAAGTTGGCGTCTGATATTAGAGGACAAAATATGGAAATGAAGCCGGACTTTGGGGAGACAGGAGAGTCGCATCTTGCCAAGAATGAAAGTTACCCCTTCTACAGACAAACCTCCGAAGGAAGACGTATTTTTACTGCAAAGTTAAGCAGCCAGAAACAGACGAGACTGTGACAGACTAGTCAGGATAGGACTGCATTGGTCTAGAGGAGTTGTTTTAAAATGGTCATGGGGAAGCCCTTTACTTTTATGATGGGTTCACAGTTGAAACAGTCCCCATCAGCTTCTGTCTTATAGAGAACACAACCCAGACAGACTCACCAATCTCATCGGCCTCGGTCGTGGGGACGGAAGGCCAGGGTACCCCCATGACGGTGAACGTCGTCAGATGGTCGGTGGCGCAGGTGATGGTCCCGTCACCGTTTTCTGTGGTGTCCAAGCCGTCTGTGCTCCAAGTGGTGCCGTCCCAATACACGCACTCGTTGTCCACCTCCGACAGAGGGTTTGTGATGGTGAAGTTTAGCAGGATGGGCGTAGTCAGGCCACTGATGTTCAACTTCTCATCTTCACAGAAGCAGGGGCAAAAAACAAATTACAATTTTGTCACATATCAAGTACATAGCAACCAATTATCTCCATTTATTCACAGCATACTGAAAAACTCGGTTTTCCTTTCCAACGCTGTGGCTCTACCTAGAAACTACAATGTCAATCTTCGACATCCAGCAATAAAATCAAATTTCAAAAAACGGCTGCTAAAATGGTTGTTAAATCTACTGTGAAGATAATGTTGGAGTTGGAACATAATGCCGTGTGTTGAGTGAATCATGCATCGACGATCACTGAAATTTATTTTTCATGCGACATCATTTGATGACCCTACAAACATCCAATAAGAAATAACTCTGACAATCCTAGGTTGTCATGTGGTTACGACAAGTGCACCGTCGAGAAAAGACAACATTTTCAGTTCTGACCAAGTAAGCTTAGACTTTTCCTCAAAAGCTCCAAGGTAGTACTGATCATGAAGTGCTTGCTAGAAATGAAAGACGTGACAAGGCAAGACGTAATGTGAACGTGGAGATTTCTGCCTTAGGGTTCAACTGACCTGATTCGGGGTCAGTCAAAACGATATCCAGAATGTCGGCCACGCGATAGTTGATGTGGTCATCCTCCGTGGACAGGAGATCCACTCCGGTGTTGTAGTGCTGAATCTTCAGGGTCACCCCTGAGCAGGATTCACCCGAGCTGCATATCCACGATGCGCTGAAACTGTGTGTATGGATAGCAATGCGGAATTGGTCAGTTGTCGGAGTGGACACACAAGAGAAAGAGGAATGAGATCCAATGAAAGAGTAGATCTGGATTTGTTTTTGGATTTATTTTCCCTAAGTCACAACTACATACAACGGTAACGAAACAAATTATTTACAGGTGGTGACAGATACGGGGCACCAGGAAAAAACCTAAGCCTGGTCCTGCTTTAATGGAAGGGAAGGTAGACTGGTCATGCCGTATGGCTGGCACATTTGGACAGACGCATCGCAAGAATAAAGAACAGACAATGTTCCAGTAATAGGGCTCTATGATTTCAAGGGTATGCCTGGTATTGCTTCTGTGGCTGACAAGCTGTGATTGGTCAGTTGGAGACTGTGAGGTGCATGTATGATTGGTCAACCGATAAGGCTGTACAGAAGGCAAGATATGACCAATCAATTGGTGAGGCTGTAAGAAAGGTAAGATGTGATTGGTCAAGATCACTAAAAGTAGTTAGATAGCATGTTTTGGTTGGTTAATTTGGGGTCAGGTGGGCAGCAAAAAAGGGCAATATTACAATAAGACAATAAACACGGTGGTGTCAAGTACAAGTTGATGGAAATGGTCAAACTGTCCTAGCACTGTGTAAAAAGGAAACTGTGATCAATCAAATGTGACCGGCTCCAGAAAATGGGTGCTAAGTCGCCAGACTCAGGTTAGGAATTTTGATATGTCTGGTTTCTGTACATCACAAGCTACAATTTGATATAGGAATGACCCCTGTAGTGCGCTGTGTTCCGGAGATATATGGACATATGTATATCCATACTTCAAGATTCAATAAAAGCACTTTTCCAGAAAAACCTCATGAAGTACAGCGCTTGGAAACACGATATTATATAGGATTTCTTACTGAATGATCCATTTTTCATCTTATTCCATGTTTGTAGTCACAAATTCTAGAAATATCAATATTACAGAAGCCATTAAAGGAAAAACACACAATCACATTTTTGAAGAAATTTTGCCCTCTCCAAATAGAACAGGCCATTACGTGTTTTGACTTAATACCCTTTTTTTGCAGAGCAGGTCACAAATTTAGGGAAGGTACAAAGTACTGGCTGTGACCCAACCTACAAAAAAACAATAATCACAAGTCACAAAAGCTACTTCAGTAAAAATATTTAAAACAATCTTGGAAGGTGACCAAGCCGAACAAAACAGGTTGCAAATCGCTACAGCCAGTGCTTCTTACAACTAGGAACCCAAGACATTTTTATCAACACTGTGTTCGTTTTTTTATTAAAAGATCATCAAACTAAATGACACATCAGAACCTAGTGCCATTTGATATTTCTAGTGCAAGCTGAAACAAAAGAAGACTCATTTTGGAAATCTGGTCCCGTGTTTCCGTGAAATAACGCAGAATTGAATATGTGATTATTTCAGTAAATCAGGTGGGCAAAGGAACAAAGTGCTAACTTACAGTTCAGCAACTTCAGAGCCAAAGTTGATGGAGATGGGCGTGCCAGAGGTCTTGGAGTCAATGGGGTCACTCAGCAGGGTTCTCATGACACTGGACACACCATCCGTTCCATCGATTTCACTACGCGGGGAGCCAACCGACAGGCCACTGGCCAAAGAGGAAGCAAGCTTGCTCCTGACAGTGCTGGAGGGGAGGGAGGAAAGAGGTGGGAGCAACGTGAATTGGGATCATTGATTCCATCATCTTGGGTCAGTATAGACCTCTATCGTAGGGCAGCCATCTTGCTTTCTACCATTCAAAGCAATGCAACCAAACTGAGATTGGAAGGAAAAATAGTCTGTTCCCTTTATCAATATGTGAAGTTGTATTACTACTGCTATGGGTCTACAGGGAACAAGAAAAACATGGCAGCACCATAATAAAAGTCTCATAACTTAATAGTTGCTTGGCTGAACCAGGTTACCAGCTAAAATATTACGCATTCAGCATTATTACAACTGGTTCCCGTTTCATTTCTGCTTAACACATTTCAAAATGTGGTTAGTTTCAGTGGACTTGGGCCCTGTTCTAATCAGAAATGCACGCTGGTCCCTCGGGCAACAGCTTTGGGGTGACCAGGTTATTGCACTGCCCAGGCAGATGCATGCTCACTCCAAAATGGGCTCACAAAATCAGAGACACAAGCTTTCTGTCCCGTAAAAGGGGCTTGTCAAATTAGAACAGGGAAACTGGACTACAAAATGGAATTTCAGGTTAGGGATATAAGAGAAACACGGTACCGGGAATACGGGCGATTCACAAAAGTGCGCCTCCAAGAGTTAGCAACGCGTTGGCCAATCACAACGCGCGAAATTTGTCAACCCTTTCCAAACGCGCATTGGGTCAACAAATTTCGCGTTGAAAACTCTTGGAGGCGCACTATTGTGAAACATATATATTTTACAGTAAGAGAAGTCCACCCCAAAACAGAAAAAGCTATCACCTTTTCTCAATAAAATCATCATTCCTCATGTACCAAACTCCTTTTTGTCAGTGCAAACATTGTAAAACATGACTCCATGATGTTGGGGGTTTCCCCTACCTGATCTGAGCCAGAATACTCTCATGGTAAACCGGGTCCAACCCTTCACTGATGACATCTAGCTTTCCCGATACGGTGGTGGCACTGGCTGATGGGATTGGTTCATCCGCCCCAATGAACACATCGATGATGGTTTCCAGCTGGGTCACAAAGTCACCTGCAAGGTACCGACACCGGTTAAATAGTGAGAAATACTCCAAGAAGCAAAGCTGGGGGCGTTGCTTTGTCTGTGGTTGATCTGAATTTTGATGTTATCAATTGAGAAAAGAAAAATTTCAAGTGGAAATAGCTTGCATAGATCTTGGGACAGTGGCCTTTGAAATAGCTTAGCGGAAGATCCTGATTGACATTATCCACTGCATGGATGTTTGACAAGGGGTTCAGACTCCTTTTAGATCTTGGTTATGACCAAACATGGTTTGGGTGGAGGTCAGAGGTCAATTACATACATGTAGGTGGCACCAGTGACCATTTTGTTTTGTTGAATACAAAACAAATCTTTATTTTATCCAAGAATTTAATAGCATTTTTGAGATTTTGGAAGCTGAGAGGGCACAAGTTCTCTCCAAACTGGCTAGAATCGAGAAATGCTTTCACTTACGTTTTACAAAATGTGCAAAACGTGACAAGACCTGAACGAAGTGGCATCACCATGGGCAAGCACGGTGGGGCACAAGCCCCTTCCCTCCCTGGTCTTTCCTCCCATTTGAAATTTTGAAATGAGTAAAACCTATGAACAAGCCGCAGATCATCTGCTTTTGGTCTCCCCTCAAAAAACAAGTGCAACCCTCATGGGGCCCCTCAGACATCTCACCCTAGCTGTGCTACCCTGTCAATGATTGGCCTCTGAAAATCCAGATTTTTGGGGGGACACGTATCCTTCAATCTGGACAAATCCCAAGAAATCCTACCGCTCAGGGGAAAGCCCCAGTGCATGACTGCACTGGTACTGTCGTTTCTATTACCAAGCAAAATAAAAGCAAAAATAAATTGCAAAGAATTGTCTTACTTTGGTCGGCTAGCACCATGGTGGTCGGGTCAACAGACTCGGTCTGGTCCAGCAATAGCTGTGCCCGGCTGGGTGTCATGACAGTCTCGTCGATGGTCAGTTGGATCAATTCCAGCTGGTCTGTGGTGGTGGTGGACGTGGAGTCTTCAGCCGCCGTCCGACGCCTACGTCTGCTGACCAGGCCCCGGTCAGACACCATGTTCAGGTTGGTCAAGGCCAACGAAAAATCACCTGTTTTTCAAGAAAAAGAAAACAGGCTGTGTGGTTTCAAACTAAGTTTGGTTTCATGAAAATCCATGCTTTGTTAAAATCTGGGTGAAAGTATTCAACTTATTCTGTTTTTCAAGGAGCAAAAGGTGGAAAATCTTAAAGACCAAAATCAAACAAAAATCATTGACTGTTTCCGAAAACTTGAGCATGGCAGACAGAAAAAGGCTTGGAAAAAGCTGTGCAACCACTCACCGGCAAATTTGGGAGTGTCGACCTGATCCGAGATATAGGCTGTGACCTCAGCTTCTGTGAAGGTCACCTTCTCAAGGACAGTGACATTGCCTTCGTAGACAGAGCAGATGTCGTTGGAATCACATACCTGTTACCAAGGGGAGAAAAATGACTTAGTCGCTGACACCGGGTACTGAAAATTAAGAAAAAATCCCTTGACATCTACTTCAGTTTTGAGATCCAAAACTTGAAACCTGAGGACAACAGAGGCCTTGGAGATTTTGCCAAGTTCCCATGTTTGCACAGACTTGAGATGCGACACCGAGGTTTGGATATGACTGACGTTAAGTTGACTCTGATTCTTCCAACTGAGCCAAACAGTTCTATCTAGAAGATATAGACTATGTTCAGAGCAACTGATTACCAACTGATTCCAGACAAGATGCCACAGAGAACAGTGCCATAGATATTGCTGATGGTAGTGTCTTACATCTTGTGTTTGGGTTGAGTGATGCCCAAGTTTGATGTTTGCCAGAGGGGTGGGAAGCATCACATACAATTTGTCTCAAAAAAAGAAAAGTTAGAAATAACCAAGCTTATTTTACTAGAACTCAAACTCAGCGACCTACTTTACAACTTGACCTCCAAGCTTACTGGGATTACATCTGTTTCATGCAGAAAGCATCTCCCAAGCAATGAAACTCTGTGTTTGTTTGATATTCACTGATGGACAGGGTTTGGGCCTGTCTTCCTTGACTTTCTCTTCAGTAATTTACCGGTTGCAAAAATGCAGATACACTTTTTTTATTTACTTTGTTTGACTGACAAACTGCTTTCCCTTGGCACCCTTGGAGATAAGGCAGTGAAGGAATATTTGGTCAACCAAGCAATTTAATCGACTTCTAGAGGTTTGATCTAAAATCAACCAATCTGATCTAATTCTGAGGATCTTATAGTTTAAATTTTAAAAAGTTAGCAGAACAATACTCTTAAAAGGTACTTTAATCTGCCATTTAAACGTTTCTGCAACCTAACGTTGCATTAACAATCAAACAACTTTCTGTCCCACGGCTGTCTGCTTGGGACCTGTTCTTGTTTCTACCTTCATGACGTAGTTACGGATGTTGGAGCCAGACAATCGAGGGGCTCCCACCGAGGTGAAGGTGGGCTCCGGTGTGGTGTCCTTGAAGGCCGCTACGCTGCCGTCCTCCTTGACCACGTGAAGCTGGTACTGCAAAGGCTCGGCAGTGGACACACAATTCTCAATGCTGAAGGTCACCTGAAGGTACAAAAAGAGAAACGACATGCCATTCAAGAGTTTTGGCTTCAGAAAAACGAGGTAAATGTACATTGGTCAACTGCATTATGCAGTTCAACCCACAATGCCAGCATATGGTGTTCGGTCATTTCACTAGGGATAGCTTGAGGTAACTTCAAATAGCAAATTCTTCTATGGTAAAGTCAATCTTGGCCTCCAACCAATGTGATAGGTGTGGCATAAGTGGAAACTATTGTTAAATTGCGGTAATTATATCTTGCAAAGATGAAGAATTCATGAAGTTACTGTCCCCTCCATTGTCAGCCATGATGTGGTGGGGGAGATACAAACACAGCAGAGCAGTAAAAATTTGAAAGACGGCAGACCTTGAGCGGGGCGGAATAAAAAGCCTACGGGTGACTTATACTTCAGGTGCATGAAAATTGAAGCCAATTTCATTGCCGTCAAAATTCAGTTCGTGCTAAAATGTGTTAAACTTTGCGCATTTGCAGCAATTTGATCAGTTCAAAGTTTCGCTCGCGTACACTTTCGGGCCAAGCACAAAAACTGGCCTTTGGCGGGGAATCCCACCCTTCCAAAACCCCTCGTGGAGAACAGCATGGAGTAAAACGAAGACTTTACCTCCTCAAACTCAGTGTAGTTGTCCGGCAGGACGAAGTCACAGGATGTCGGGCCGGACAGCACGCTGATGTAGGTCTTGACGGAATTGACCTGTCCATCGATGGTGGTAGCGTTAATTCGGATGGAATAGGACGTACCCCTGCTGACCACACCTGCATACAGCAAATGATACAAGGGAAAACAAAGTGTGCGGGATGAAAAATCAACCGTCCAACCGACCATCAATCAATCAAGTTACAGTTGCAAGCATTTATTTCATTTCGCCTTTTAGAAAACCTGTAATTAACAAAGACTACATTTGTGTTTCAGTATTGGCCGATTTGGGGGGGGTCAAACCTGGATCCCCCCCCCCCCCACTGCCTGCATGACAGTGAATTGAGTTGACTCCAGTGTATTATGTTGTGACTTTGGGCTTAGCACGGCATGCTCGCATTTCATGCATTTCACCCTCCAAGTTTGTGTCATCCTTTCTGAAAAATCCTGGATCCGCCCTGAGTAACAGCGGGCAATTTTCATTTGTGACTTGCAGACTTGGCAGCGTCACTACCGGGCCGTTCCTAGTAGGTCTGAATTAGTTGCGTTCAAGACTTGGACTTACCGTCTTTGACCACCAGAAGAGCTGCTGACACTCCATTTCCCATCGGGAAGACAGTGGCGGGCACCAGCAAGTTGGAAGTCTCGTCAAAATCAAGGAAACCATATCCTGAAAACAAGAACCAGCCGAACCAGATTGAACAAACAAGTGGTCACATGGTGAAGTTCAGAGACTGCACCCCTATAATTTCATCTCGAACAGCGGCCAGATCTGGGGCTAGAAAGCACGGGTGAAGCTTGTCAGCAAATTTCCGCAACAACTGGATGAAACTCAAGTGAGCGCTCATCGCACGAAATTGCATTTTGACCACAGCTGCTGAGACACTGGAGATCCGTGTTATTGAGGGATGTGAGTGTGCACCAAGCAAGTTGGAAGGAAATTTGATTTGTATGTTAACATATGTGAACGTGACCTACTGCATTGAATTTCTTTTTCAAATTGAAATTCTGGAAACGCAGGACGTCTCTCATTTCTCTGAAAGCCACACACAGTTATCAAGACATGTTGGTATAAGCACTGTACACCAAAGATTAGTACAACTGTTTCTTCTGAGATCAGTCAAATCAGGTAATAAATGTCTACTTGGGGGTGGGGGAAATCTCACCATAGTTGCACATTTACCTGAATCAGTGTCTGTAGTTTCCCACGTAACGTTTGCCAGATCTGTGGAGTGTCTGATGATGGCACTCAAGAAGAACGGCCGGTTATCCTTCACTTCGCCGTTGTCCGACCTGGGCGGGATCTCAATCTGAAAGGCAGAGAACAATAGGGTATCCCCAGGGGAATGATGGGGATTTCAATGTGACAGAAAGGGAGGGGGAAACCTTTGAATAACTGGTCCAGTAGTCAGCCTGGACTGCTGCATAGTACGTTCTATGAAAGTCCCTACTCATTTGGTCAGATCTGGTATTACCACCAACAGGCTATCACAAGTCTTTCATGCGGACTGCAGCAGTATTGAAATTCTTGTGAAATGAATGATAAACACTGACTAGATATCAGCAAAACTTTTATCACAAACGTGAACTGACAAAGTAACACTTTCAGTTACAGAAAACAACAACATCGACAGGTTTGACTAAATCCCTTAGCATGACTGCAAAAGTATGTCAAAAATGACATACACTACAAAACTCTCTTTGAACTTATTCACTACAATGGACCGCAGCCATCCATTTGCTTACTAATTTCCATGATTTTGTAAACTTTAGCAGTTTAAAACACTGACTCAAACATCACGACTATTGCCCAAGGTCCCAGAGTAATATTCTGTTCTTTGAAGAAGAACCCAACAACTCATGGTAACTGGTTCACTACACTGATTATATGATGGCTACCAACTCCTACCATCTTTGGCAGCATACCTTGGGCGGGTTACCGTTGACAGCAGATATGTAGACAGACGCCGTAGCTGACCGTGCCTCTTTGGATGCCACCAGGGTGAAGGTGTAGGACTTGTCAGCTTGCAGGCTCAGGGCATCAAACCTGAGATAAGCGCCATCGATGTTGGAACCGTTGTTGATGAGGGTACCGATGCTCGAGGGATCGTAGGACCAGCAGGCACTGTTGTCGTCAGTCTGTAAGGTGCAAGTCAAAAATCTTTTGGAAATATACGAAGCTATTAAGGCCTAACTGGAGGCGAATCGACCTTTACTGTCAGCAGTTAGTCATCAAAAATTGATTTGGAAGGCAACATCCAACCTATTATCAGGATCATCTACACTTACTGCTGTTGAATCATAAAAGGAGAAATTTCAAATTGAATAAAGCAACTCCAAGTTGGATTCAAACCCTACTATCATATCAACCTGTACCAGCATTCAAGCACGTAAGCCATGAAGGCTTGATGGTAGTCTTCAAGGAAAATAGAACCGGACAGTTCAGCTGATAGAGCACTGTTACTGTGTTTAAGTGGTTACAGGTTCGAATCCTAAAACAGTGCTACTTTTCATTCAACCGGTTACTTATTAAAATTACACTCTGCGATGACATCGTGACTTTGAAGGTATGGGCTTTGATCTTTGTATTTGCAGAGGGAATTCTGCAGGAAGTGAAGATGGTGACTGTTATATGTCAAAACTACTAAAGGACACATCACTTGTGCTCACTTGTCAGCTTGTGTATGTGGTGTGGAACGCTGATAACCCAATTTGCAACAGAATGTACACAAATCCACAAGCATCTGAGCACAACAGAACTGTAACTCCGATCCTTCAAAACCCAATGGGAAGTTTGAGGGGTTAAGGATGATACGAACCACATCCTACTACTTTGCACAGGGTTTGATAACCGTTGAAAGTTAAATACCAGAAAAAAATAAGGATACTCCCCAGAGAAATTGCCGTGGAATCATAGCTAATGGTAAAATGTTGCCTAGTGACCGCTGAAAACAAAATGCAGTCAGAAGCCAGCTCCTAAAATCTGACCTGCACGCACAGCCACTCGTACTCCCAATCTCGTGCCTCCGCGTCGGGGTCGTAGGACAGTGACCCATCCAGCACCACCTCTCCGCTGTCCCTGCCAATGGTCAGCTCCGAGGGGCCGCGGATGACGGCCACCAAGGGAGAGGAGACTGTGGTGGCTCCAATGGAGGCTTCCACGTAGGCCGATGGGTTGCTGGACTTGTAGACGCGCACAGTGAAGGTCAGATCCTCACCAGCTATTAGGAAAAAAGAACCGAAAAAATGTATCTGCGTCAACTCTTTCACTCCTCGGGGCGTGGCCAAGGATCTTGAGCCCAGAACATATTTTTCCATATTTTCTTTCAGCTAGCAGGTTTAGGGAAGCAAGCCCACACTGGAGACTTACTTGACAAATTCATTTTGTGTGTTGTATTGTTCAGTATTTCGGGACGGTTACATCACATTGGCGTATCTGGAAATGTAACAATAAAATTCTCCCAGCACTGACTGTTTGGAATAACCTCTAAAAATTTTCCCATGCAGATAGCAGGCTAGCTTTAGAAAAATCAACTTGCATGAGATCTTGCAATCTTTTCTTTATGTACTTGAACGTCTTCATAATGATGGCCTTTCAAAGAGGATGCCCAGTTACATTTTGTGACATTTGGAACCTTGCCAGATGGGGTAGAACTGGACCAAACATATTGTTATAACATTTTGCTAAACTCTTCTAGAATAGATTAGAGCATTTTAAATAAACTGGTTGTGGAAATAACAAGGACACCACTCCATTTCTATCTAATTTGGTGGAAAAAAAAATTTCTGGCAGCAGTTTTCAAAAAAAAATAAAAAACAGAAGGCACAAAACACCATGCAAATTAAGTTGTCAACATAAAAAACAAATTTAATGCGAAGTCTTGGTAATTTCCCCTCAAAAGGGAATACACAGCCCCATGCGTCACACTTTCTGATGTTTGGTGCCCACTGACAGGTACTGTGGAATGGCCCTGGAGGTGAATTGATATTTCACACTTTTTATGACTCTCTTTAAAAATTAATCCTTGAAGCTTCCGTCAATTGCAACTTGAAATGCTACTGCAAAAACGAGACAAGATCCAGGTCAAGGAGTACCTGGCAAGGAGTAGGCTGGCACATTGAGAGACCTGGTGTACTGGGTCTTGAGGTTTAGGGCAACGTCGGTATTATTGACAGACCACTCAAACAGGGTCTCGCCTGGTGGCACACACTCTGAGTAGAACTTGACTTGCGCAGTCAGCTCAAAGCTGTAAAGGAGATAGACGGGAGGGAATACAGATTTCAGGCCAATTTTGAATATGTTGGATGGGAATTTTTCAAACCATGTTGCACAAAAGCGATTGCAGGTTGTACACGTGTGATGAAGGTTTGCAAAATCTCTTTTTTGTAAGTGAGAGAAGAGAACCTTTCCGTCAATGTTACAGCTACCGTGCCAACCTTCCTGATCCAAACAAATTTCATTGTACATTGATTAACTTGGTGACCAAAATTGAAAGCTGTTACTGCGTTGGCGCCACGCGTGTGGGCAGGCGGCATAAGCACCAAACGTACCTCCAAATAGGATGTTCAGACTTGCCAAGTGTGTGCCTCAAGTTCTAAGGACATGTGCGTGGGTGTAGCGCCACGCAAACAATGGGTCTCCTTGGATGAGTCGAGAACCATAACTATACTGCCTGAAACTTTGGCCTGTGATTTTTCCCCCAACTGAGTCAGTGTACAATTTAAGCAAGAGAATGTTGCTTGCCGTGAAAAGCCCAACAAATAATACTTTCATCTGCTACATTACTTTAAAATTCTACTTAGCAAATTCAAATATACAAGACGGCTTATTTAAGAACAACAAGAAAGACAAATACCTTTCATTTCAGCAAACCATATCAAAGGTAAAGATTTAATAAGTACGACAAACAGAAAGTCAATAACAATCTGGAAAACAAAGTCAAGAAAAAACACAAACAAACACAGATCAGGTAAACAGATAGACGAAAATTCAGGTATATGCCCTATAAAAGAAGTCTGTAAACTACACGTTTGCGCTAATTGCGTGCAGTATGAATATTTTTGTCTGTCATTTTACTCTTACCTGTTGGACACACGGACTGAGGTGAGGTCCACCCCACTGGACAGGATCTTGACCTCTGGGGCAGCGATGCCCGTGCGGTGGACAGTCAGTGAGGCCACGTCCCAGCCGCCCAGGAAGTTGGTGACGTTGACAGTGAAGACGTAATCGGTGTCAGCGTCCATCAGGTCACCGTCCAGTGCAAGTGAAGGAGATGGACTGTTGGCTGTGGGAGGCAGGGGAGTTAGGAGAATGAGGGGATGTCAGTAGTTGGCTGGATTGTGAGATGTCACCATAACATAACATTCTAATGATAGAACATGAGTATTTTAAAAATTGATGTTTTGCTTTTTGGCACAGAAAATCACATATGTACATGTAGGTACATTTCATACTTGGATATTTTTTCAACAAAAGTTAGAATGTCATCAAGTCAATTTCAAGTCAAGTCCCAAGTAATATTCTTTTAAATCTAGAGACAAGTCCTTTGTTTGGAAGTCAAGTTTCAAGCTGAATAAATTGTTACTTGAGTCTGACTCTATCCAGTTCGATTCGGTAATTACAGTCAATAACTCTCACCACTGGTTTCCTGTACATTGGAGGATTTGGGAAGAATGCAAAGGGTGCCTGGCAAGGACAGCCTAGGAGTTGAGGGTAAGTTCCACAAGAGTTGAATTTGACGGATGACAAAACCCCAGCCTACCGCAAAGAACTGGAGAGATAGCTGGCCAATTACTCACTGTTGATGTCATTCAGAGCGTTGTCTAAGGACGTCGTGCTCCCGGTACTCTCCACCTCCCAGTAGTAAGACATGGCACGCCCACCGCTACCCGTAGACCGCCGGGCATCAATCCGGATGTTCCCACAGCTTGGCAGCTTGGGGGGACCAGTCACTACCGCCTCGGGCTGGACAGGATTATTTGGAGGCTGGGCGTAGTAGGACTTGGACTCCACGGCATAGGAAAAGTCTTGGCGGAAGGCCTTCAGGGCTTCAGGCTTGACAATCAACGGGGAGCCTGGATTTGTGGAAACACACCAACAGTATAAGTTTGGCTCAAACTTGGGGATATAATGCAGACATGAATATAATTGGGCCCTTGTGAAATGCAAACCACTTTTATGAGTATGCTTGGTAACACTTTGGAAAAGTGAACATAATATGTACAGATTGTCTCATATCCGTGGAGCAAGGGAAATCATATACACAGGTGCAACAAATGACTTCTATTTAGCCATGTGCCAACTGGACTTTCTTTTCAGCATGGAAACTTGTCGCATATCCCTGTTAACATATTTTGTGTAGAATTTCCATACATCACCACTTGTATGGTGGAACAAGGCCAGTATATTTCTGGGTATGTTGGAAATTGGGGACTGGTTTCTTGTACGGACAAGGTACCTAGGTATCCTTAATATTAATGAAAATTTTTTCCCAAATCAAACAATACCGATTGATGTTGCCACGACAACACCATGCCAACTCATTCCATTCGGAAGTTCCTGCTCGCTGGCAAAACTAGTTTTCAGTGGCACAAATCTCTGTCATTTTGCTCAAAATTTCAATTAAATCTGCAATAATATTAAGTAAGTGACTTACTGAAAAGAAATACCACAAAAGGAATGCTTTAGACAAACAGTAACAGCACTCCAACTTATTCAACTCCTCCAATTTTCTACATCCGGTCTGCTAAACAGCAAAGACTATATGCCACAAGCACATTTCTATAGTCAAGTGCACATGCACTTTCAAGACAGTTTAACTCGAACAATTGACAGAAAACAAAGTTTCACATGGGAAAAAAATGCAAAAGAGGTCCAACATTTGACGTTTGGTGGCACCTAGGTTTGACAAAGTTCTCACCAATTTCCACCAGGTTGCTGCCTCTGCCAATCAGGATCAGCATGGCAGTCGGATAGAGCCACAGGCAGAGGGCGCCCTGCCCCAGCGACTGGGTGGACGTGAAGATCTGCTTGCACGAGCGCAGATTCTCGTAGTCCACCGGCATGTCAAAGGTCACTAGCAGGCTCGCCCCTATTAGAGTGTCAGTCAGAAATAGAAAGAGTCAGGAAGGAGGGAGGGTTAATAAGAAACAGATTCCCCAAAACATAATCATCTACATATGCTACATGATGGGATAAATGTTCTCAAGGCACTATGAAACAAACCAATCGGAACCTTATTTCATGGAGCTGGTGGGCAAACAATACTGGTAAGCTAATTGATGTGCTAAGGCAAAATCAGCAGAGAGACAGTCATGAGATACATACAGGGTATTACATTTTGACTGGTACCCCGCTTTTGCGAAGAAAATACTTATCATGCTTGGCAGATTTCTCTGCTTTGTAGCAGCTTCATGAGACTGACCCCAGTTGCTATCTTACAAATATCGGTCAGGAGTTGGGAAATCATTATGCGGGGGCTGAGGAAAGATGTAAGTCACCGGCTTAGATTATTCAAGGGACTTGATATTCCTTGAGTGTTAAATTACGGTCAGTTTCCTACAAAGCGGGTGTTTGAGAATTCAGCAAGGTTCCTAGTCAAACTGCCTGAGGTGTTCTTAAAATCCAAGATTTGAATGAAACTCAGAAGAGTTTCCTGTGGTAACTTTCTCCCCCTCCTTAGATGTAAGAAAACTGTCTGACATATCTTTTTTGTTTGGGAAATCTCATTAAATATGGGACTTTTTAAACACATTGTACATTTTCTATACTTTTCACCAAAAAATGATGGCAACATTGCTGTGAGGCTTCTACCATGAACGACATCACACTCTTGCCCTAGTTAAAGAGGAGACAAAGGAGCATTCAAAAGAACGACATTGAAAAATTAAACTACATGGACCCTTTATTGACTCACCCGTGTCTGAAAATTGGATCCTCTCAAGTGTTGGTGCCTGGAAGTATGCGTAGCCATTGACGCTGTATTCACCAAGAGCCGTTGCCCCACCATTAACCGATGGAACAACCACTCCGTAGCCCGAATTGTAAGGCATTCCGAGAAGGAAAGACATAGTTTCATCTGACTCAAAGGTGCCAAACGACCTCAAGAAACCTAAACAGGTAAAACAGAAACAAAGATATCTGGATCAATTTTACACATAATTTGGGTGATAATCTAGAGGCAGAAAATCAGACGAACCTTTTATTTTATTCATGAATACCAAAGACAGTTAAGCCACTCCTATTGGTCAAGAGCCTGTCACGTGGCTACTCTCAAATGATTTATAAAGTATTTACTGGCCGTGTGAATCACCTCAAGCCGTATGCGCCATGCATGTGCTAATATCCATATAAGGAGATTGTTTATAACTGCTCATAAGGGGAACATACCATAACATGCCTTGGGGGTGTTTGGAAAAAAGAAATATAACTCTTGAACAAAATCACTGTAAACTTATAACTTTTAAAACTTGTTTTAATTTTGTGACTCAAAAGGTATTCGTAAATGTAAACAAATATTTATTGGCTAGTCTTACTAAAAAAAGACCAAACAGTCTAAAAGACCAGCTCAGGAAAGTGGACTCTGACACGTCCCTCTTCTTTGGCTTGGGCATTGTCAGTGTCCATTCGCCTGGTCCCGTCTAACACTTACAACCAGCCAAACACATGAGTAGGGTTTGAAAAAAAAAGAATTTGTCAAACTCTAAAAATACCCAAAGGCTGGTATGCATACCATTATCCAAAAGCACTGTGAGCGTCGGTATAACGTTCCACTCTTCTGAATAGGCCCTCAAGGAGGCCAAGCCTCCAGTTGCCACAGTAACGGTGATTTCCACAGTCTCAAGGGACCGATTAACAGTAAAAGTTGTTGGCGATATTTCCACAACTTCAACATCTGCAACAGGAAACAACAGCATTGATTCTTTCATCCACATTTAAAAGCGTGGTGCACCACTCATGAATTGGATTACCCATATGAGCAGCCTGTACAGTAAGACAATTGTAATTGGTTAATTGACACTGAATCTGATTAACCAACCTTTCACACCAAGGCTGTTTAATAAACTAGTACCCTCAAAGGGAATTCCTGGGTTTATTTCTCACATTCATTTCCTCTGCAAATTGTAACAGAATAGTTTGTTTCATTTGGCCAAGGCAACTTAGGTGAAGAGCTATTTCCTCAATTCTTGAATATTATTTGGAAGAAGGGAACACGTCATTTTGAAGATTTTCTTTAAAAATACAACAGCGTTGTTTGAAAACTTTATCTGCTGCCATCCCTCTATCCAACTGATGTAACACCTGCAAAAATCATTCAATTTGGAAGTGTTCAACCCACGTATTTGTCATATGGATCAAAGATTGGCACTGTTTACCTTGGAAGACTCGGAGGGTTGAAGTGATTTCTGAAGGCAGATCACTGTTACGACGAACTCCCACAGCGTAGTCACCTGAAGGCATGGCAAGAGGTCAAAGGTTAAACTAGCAAATTGGTAACCAAAGTATTCATTTGTGCTGCCATCTAGACAGGCAGAGATAGTTAACAAGTACTTGAAGTTACAGATTTGTTTTTTAAAATGTATTTTATTAATAGGACTCAAGATTTAGCACTTGAAAATCCATTCAATTGAATTTCCAGACCTATTGTTATCCCTAGACGGAAGACTTGAGTTTGAAAGGGCAAATTGCACTGCCATGACTGAATCTGATGTATTAAAAATAGAATTTACAATTTTGTATGAGACCTATGATTAGTACTAGTAAGAGTCCTAGTCCAAGTATTACTAGGACTCTTACAATTGCCTCTTTTAATTAACATTTGGACATCAATTGTATTGTTCATCAGATTTTGGTTTCAATTTGTTCGTCTTCACATCGTTTACTACAGCGATTAACTCCCAGTCGTTTGACCAATGCCAAACACAGTCAGGATCTGTTTGGTCTGGGAACCAGACAGCGTTATAGACTGTGATCCGAATTGCTGTTTTATCAGCGACTGTGTATCACTCATAATAAAGCCTTGTGTGTATGCGAGAATGCAATGAATTTGTCGAAAACAGCCGCTGTCAGGTATTTTCATGGGTGGTGCATCATCGCTGCGCAGAATGGGGATTGGATGAGCAAATGCACGCCACACTCTGGCAACGAGTTCACACTCAATCCTATGCATCGTACATATTTCGGTTTGCATTCATCAACATTCTTTGGCAATTTCATGCTCTGGAGACCTACGTAATAACGGTGTCTGGTTCCCAGACCAAACAGATCCCGACCGTATTTGGCATCGGTCAAATGATAGGAAGTTAATCGCTAAGAAACGAATGGGCGATGTGAAGACATCCAAAACGAAACCAAAATTTCATGCACTTCTACAGTGAAAACTACACACTGGAAATCGCCCATATTAATACATCAATGGTCATCAATGGTATTCATAAAAGGCGTTTTTACGGAGTATCTACTTTTTGGATTGACCGTTGTGGGCCCAAGGTAGTCCAGTAGACTGCCCCCCCCCCAAGTCTTGGGCTAGAGTTGTCCAAGGTACGAGTTGACCTGTTTCCAAAAAATGAGTGAATCACTCACTCATTTAAAAGGAAAAATGTACAACCACAAGTGTCCTAAAATCTAAAGGCAGGTTATAACAAAATTGTTGTTTCTACTGTCTTGGAATGATGCCCTACAGATGAGAGGGTGAACGTCCCTTTTGACAAACTAGTTTTGCAGTGTCCTTACCGGGTGTCAAGGCAGGAACATCACACAACAAAATTGTAGTGTCGATGCGAGTGGCAGCGCCCTCTGTTGTCTGTCCGTTCAGCGTAAAGAGGCAAGTCAACAAGGCTCCAGCGGAGAAACCTGCCCCGGCCACGCGGACCTTGAAAAAAGAAAACAGTAAATTTTCCTCAAATTCGCAATTGCTAATCTAAGAGAGATGTCACCTTTTATCAGAGTGTGCTTGAGTTATTTATTTCATTTTTCATTGAAAATTATTCTTTAAAAATTCAAACCAAATCCACATTAAAAACTAATTTCGATCTCCCTTTTTTTGGTTAAGTTATCGCGTGCTATCGGGCTTTGGGTTAATCCAGTAATTGACTTGAGATAAAAGTGTTTAATGTTTGCTGTACTGTTAAAAAGATAGGTTTTTCAATTTTCATTGACTTCTTAAATGAAATGACACGAGTGGTTTAATGTCGTGCTGCGGGTGTTTACGTATACTTGGGCTTGATTATCTTGACACTTGATTTCAAGAGCGCTTTTGGAAGATTAATTCCATTCTCCTGAAAAATTCCGCTCAGAAAAATTGAAGTTGAAGTTGGCTGTCAAGGAAACTAAGCCATAGTTTCAAATAGAGATTTCCTGCCCAAACGAAGGCACGTAGGAAGATGATTCAACCGGGGGGGGTCAGAAAATGAAATCTCTTTTGGGGAGTCCAATAAGTTAAATATTATAAGATCTGATGTTATAATTAAATTTTCAAAAAATGACACATCTTAAACTGCACATTATGAAGGTAATGTTTTGTAAACTCGTAACAGGAAAAGTGTCTCACAGAAGTATTAAACGTAACAAAAATCAAGAACCCAAATTTTGCCGAAGGAAATGGTGGTCACCTTAAAATAAGTATTGGAAAGTCTAAACACTCTTTAGTGGAGTTTTCATTTTAAGAAAAGAAAAAAATTCTTCAATTTTGTTTGCACACACCAGCTGTGATGTTAAAGCTTTGCGTCAGATGCCATCACAGACTTGATGACATGCACAAGCTTTAAGTTTAAAATAGTACCGGAATGTGTTTCATAAAACTTTATTTACTTGAGGAAACCCCCAAAAATGAGTGGTCAGAGTGAACACAATCTTACTTTGCCTCAGTTATTAAAACATTCAACGAAAGAAGCTTGTGGATATATTTCAATTTTTGGCCAAGATGTGGTGGTTCTTTCCCATTCAGAGACGTTCTCTCATATAGATTGATTTTGGGAATAAACTTTGGGTGATCTCCAAAAAAAACCCACATGTTTATTCCAGGGTGTGTCATTGTGGGATTTATTTCTACGTGGAGACTGTAGTGGAGCCGCAGGAGGGTAGAAATAACAGGAAGAAATTAAAATAATGTAGACAAGGGGACCAGCTGCACCCGAACCTGTTGTCTAGAGCTAGGGCTATGGCTTTAATAGCTCCATTGGAAGTACGCGGAGACACCGAGAAAATAGACCTAGCCGTGAGTTCTAGAAGCCTGTTTCGGGCATCGACACAGCCTGCAATGCGGCTCGCTTGCGTACTGCGCGAAATGGGACTCGTCGATGCATTGGGCGCGGGAGGGACAGGATTGAAAGTGAATATTAAAATTTCCATTTTCCAATGTGATCTAAGTAAAATTATCCCACACTGTGACAAATACTATCCACTCTATAACTTCCCCTCTGAGAATGTAAATTACAGAACTTTTCAGGGGCCGCGGCCCCCACTATATTTTCGGGGGGGGGGGCACTGGAACTCCCCCCCCCCGTTCCTTCGCCCGTGGGGCCTTCTGTCCGAAATGTAGACAGAAACTGCCGAGTGTTTTTCCCTGGAGATTTTACCATGGCATATAGTTCCCTGCTATGATCGGAAATCGATTTCAGCTCTCTCACAGGTTCATTAGGGGTCTTTTGATAAAACAGCGAAACGAATCGATTCGCTGATATGTTGCCTGGCTATTTGACCCACGAAGAGCCACCACAGCCGTCAACGAATTTCGCTCGGCAACAAACTTTCTCAAGAACGAAGGGGGCAGTGTGGGGCATTCTGGAATCTCTCTATCGTGAAAGTCAACGACCTCGATTGATCCGTTCTTTTGACAACAGTGACTTCATTCCTTTGTCAATCAAGACACGTTAATAACCCAAATAAACTTGAAGTGTAAAAAGTGGAAACGACATCTACTTAAACTGCGCTGTCGGGCAACACTGAAATGTTTTAAGATAATAACTCAGCTGGAGAATAATGAGTTCAAATATCGTCTCTGTTTTCTAAACGCATTACTCAATGCCTGCATAAATGCGCTGACCAATGCCAAGAACGACCACCATTTAATGAGCAGGCACACACGTACACAAACAATTCTTTTTTGCCCGTCTATAATCTTCAGGGACTTTGGAGGGTCAAGAAATCAGCACTGTGACAAGAATCCCAAATAAAACTTTATCGGCTTGTTCCTGATCAGTGTTTCATGAAAATATTCCTGAGGTTGGTCTACAAACACTTTGCATCTCCACCCAAATTATTTTCAGTGTTCTTCACACAAATATCTCAAAAATCACTCTGATCATTAATATCGTTAAGAAAACTCTTCCGGCTATACTCTGGCGCAACCGGACCAACTGTTTATAAAAAAAAGATACGTTTATTAATTAAGTTATTCGCTAGTCTCCCATCGCCCGCACTGGGCACCGGGAAGGGCAAAATTCGATTCAAAACGAAGTCTGCGAAAGAAATACGTCAGTACTACGGACCAGCAAAGCACTGTGGGTTACTTCCTGTCCTAATCAATGTAAGTATTTGCACGTGTCCCGCGCACGTCGAAGTAATGACCCTAATTATTGTGGTCTCCCCATTGAGTGCTGACAGACATCATGGTTTGTCCTTCCCAGAGCCATGTTAGGGCAGTGGATGACTAGCAAAGTTTAGATAGTTACCCTTGTTTGGACGTTGGGAACGATGTTGGGAATCACCAGCCCGACGGCGACACAGTCGGTACCGTCACCTCCGCAAACTCCACACGCGTCGTATTCAACGCCACTGAAACATCAAAATTTAGACATTCTTTTAAAAAAATATCGCAAAATTGTTCGCGAATCCATATGCTATGAGAGAATTCATGGGTGTGTAACCATTTGAGGGAATTATCAGCGTTGCTTTGGGACCCCTATATCTGCTTCTTGTTTTTAACACCACAATTGTGTGCCTTTGTGTAGGCACATCACTCTGTAGCTATCAAGTAATGGGAAAATACCGGTACAGCACCAGTACTGTCCACCAAAGAGTTGTACCTGATACCCCCTAACTGATCAAATCGAAAATCATTCCTAATTGTAATTAATATCCAAATTTATACTGGACATGGCATGTTCATGAACGATTTAAGGTAAGTAATTTGAAAGGATGTTTAAGGATTGGCAATTTGATTGATTGACAACTTCTCTCCTCCAGTTCCAAAGTAAATGAACTTTTATCAAGCTCCTCTCAACATTTTTCGTTCATAAATCTTGAGTTAACGTAACCGCTGCAACGCTCCAATGACATTCTATTTCGGCAGAATGAACACCTTTTAAGATATCATGACGCTGGAGTTGTTCACAAAATAATGTTTAACAGCATTTATTTTCAAGGTACATGTAATGTTACAAGTCTAAAACTTAAAGATTTTCAGTGATGAGGTTTTTCAACACTGCATGAAGAAAGTCGAGGGAAATGTCAAATGACTCCGCTATAAGCGTGCTCTTCACTGTTGCTATCATGTAGGCCTACCTTGCAGGAACGCCGTCGCATCCAGCACACGACATAACATCAGCAACGGAACTGCTCTCACACTGTCCGCAAACGTTCACCCCTTCAGTCTCCAGCACTCCCGTACTGCCACCCCAGCACACACCGCAGTCGTTCTCCTCAGCCCGCGGTGCGCCGGGACGGATGCAGCCGCCGGTACAGTCCTTGTACTTGCTGCCACCGTCGTACACCACGCCCTGTTTGGCCGGTGGCTCGCAGTAATTGCAGGTGTCTGCCACCCAGCCACCGTCGCAAACCTCCCGGCAGTCCAACCGGCCGGCATTGGTGTCGAGGCTTAACCCGGTCGTTCCACCTTTGCGGAGAAAAAAAAGGGTTGGATTTACGGTGACCAAAAAGGTCAAATTAAATAAAGTCAGCAAATGGAAGGAATATCTCACGATCAGGCTAAATTTACTGTACCGTGCCATGACGACAAAGAATCTGATTATTTTTTCAAATGTTAAACAAGAAATATAGAACGAAACAAACAAAAAAACCACCAAAACAAATTTGACAGAAATTGCTTTTGTGATAGTTTATTAATTACTAATTGCTTATTCTCATGGATATGTTGACGTTCTAAGAGGTTTCACTTTCGCTTTGCAGTCAGGAACATCCGATCCCTTTTATTTATCCTGCGGACTGAAAAAGGAGCTTCAGCTTACCGACACACTGACCGCAGCGATCAACCTCGGCCGAGCCGTCACACTCCCCGTGACAGTCCCAAGTCTTGCGGTAGCCAGGCGCCTTGCGGCAAAGGCCGCATTTATCCATACCGAAGGTGACGGCTCGGCCCGTCCGACCGCCGACGCACTCGGTGCAGTTGTTGATGAAGGCGCCCCCGTTGCAGGCGCCGGCGCAGTCATAGGTGGCTCCACCGTTGCACACTCCGGCGCAGTCCTCTCTCGAATTGCCATTACAGATACCAGCACAATCAACGATGCCACGGCATCTCTCTGAAAGCAGAGGATGCAGCATGAAAGGAAATGTAAGTATTAAATAAACTGTCATAATAAATATATGTGAATCAACTAATAATTTATCCTATCCCATTTCTTTTCAAAATTACAAAGTCTTAATCTCAATTTTGTTTTTAAGAATTGTGACCTTATTTATCGTTGAATTATGGTAAAAGACAATTTCCATTTGAGTACTTGTTAGTAACTTTCTGATTAGTACTGTTGATCTAATTGCTAAATCTGTCTGAACAGAAAGTACTTATTAAACTGACAATATGCCCATTAGAATAGAAGAATAATCCAATCTAAAATACCTGCTTGCTGGCCGGTGAACGACTGTACAATCTTGGTGCAAACTGCCTTTGGCGTTCTCAGTCCGGTTGCCCAGTAGATTGGATCGGCCCAGGGCACCAGCGAGCTACTCTCAGAACTGCTGGAGATATCTAACTCCGGCAGGAGAAGATTCAACATGGTCTCAGCCGCCACCGTGCAACGGTCCACGTTGTTGACCAGGCCGAACACCCCATCGATGACCCGGCTGTAGAACGCCGATGTCTCCCCGTCTTCATCGGCCTCCATTAAATCATCGCAGATGCTGTCGATACTGCCCATACCCGTGGCCACTCCCAGGATGGAGTCCAGGAGATCATATTCTATGTCTGGTTTGGGTGCTTCCCGTAGCCGCTCGTCGTAATCAGATCTGGACTCATCGTAGAACGGACCTGTCCCTTGCCAGAATGCCTTGATCTGCTCCTTATTGTGACAGAACGGCAGCGCGCTCTCCGTACCGATGTAGGGAAGGATCCCTTCCATCATGGTGACGAATAAATCGACAAAGCCGAAGTCAGCGTTCAGGAGAGATTCGACGCCCGGACAGACGCCTTCCTGATCAAAGCTTTCCCAACCAAGGGTGTCTTTCATGACTTCGAGCAAAGCTTCGCCGTCGAGTTCGGCCATGCCTGCTGTTGGGTAATGTTCGCCGTAAAAGTAAGGGGTGAGGACAGCTTCGCACTTTCGCTGGACAATTTTGATGTCTGAATCGGAGAGAGCGCCGCACATCTCGTTGATTTCACCCTTCGAAAGATCGGTGAGCTCTGCCAAAAGGGGAACCATGTTGTTACAAACGATGGCCATCCCTTCGATCACGGTGCCGCTATTCCATATGACTCCCAGGGAGGCCAGAACGATCTTGACAGGGACTTCTTCCAGCAGAAATCCCGGTGGCAGCTCTGATGAGGAGCCGGCAGGTTCGATGTTCAAAGCCATGTCCACCAAGCTGGACCACTGGACCGACGGGCCGTCGCCCTCGGCAGCATCAACCAATGCGACACAGAACGTGTCGGCATCGGTGAAACCAGTCCAATCTGAGATTGAAAACTCCGCATCCAGGTCAGTCAGAACTGTGACGAATTCTCCGCAGGTTTCTTCATCGGTGGCAACCAACTCCAGATTCGCTTTCATGGTGTCGAGTAATCCCCGTACCTGGTCGGGTTGGATTTCCCAAAGATTCTCGGTGATATCGTATAGGCTTGTGCAAAAAGCCAGCGGTGAACTGAACCCGCCCATATACGTATACATAGCCAGCACGTAGTCTTTGATGCTCCGAGGTTCCGGGTGATCATCCCCAAAATTTTCCACAAAGTCTGAGGAGCGGTTTTCTTTGATACGTCGGCAGGGCTCGTCGATTAACGAATTGAAAGATCGGAGTACAACTCTTTCAAGTGCTCTGTATACATCATCCTGGACCTGACTCGGAGTTTTCACAATTTCTTCCCCAAAGAACCGGCAAATGGGGAAAGGACTCCAGTATAGATCAAACTCTTCCAAGATGGGCCAACGGATCTCCTCCATGAACCAAAAGCGAGTTTCGTTCTCATTACGGTCCCACTCTTCCAGATACCAGTCGAGATAAAACACCTCCCAATACGCATCCCAGTCAAACAGTTCTGCGAGCCCGTAATAACCCCAGTAACTGCACACTTCCCTCACCCGATCGAAGCTCTGATGAGACGCCTCCTTGCACATTTCATTCAAGTCCGGGCCGCGTATAGCCGGTGACAGAGAATCGCACAGCAGCTTGAATGCTTCTCGACTGTTCCGTGCATTGTACATACGGCCGTAAAGTTGTATCAGCAGATCTGGCCGGAGGTACTCGATTACAGCATAAGGTCCCATTTCGGACGGGTCGAAGACTGAATACCATCGTAGCAGTAACTCATCGGTGGTGTTGGCTCCGAGAGTCAAGCTAAACCCTTCCAGTTCTTCTAAACTTTCGTCAGAGGACCTGGATGGAGGCTCTGCCGAATAATTGTACATTTCCCTAAGCCCAAAAATGTAGTCAATAATATCCTGTTCGACAATGAAGACATTATCCGTCACGTTGGCGCCAAAGGCACTCACCAGTACGCTGCACATCTCCGCCGTCATATTCAAATCCGATGCTTCCCCTTCGAAAAGTTCCTCAAAAATGATTTCCCCGACCCGAAGACATTCATCTTCATTGTAGGCAATCTCAATCAAGTTATTTGTTATGTTGTTAACCAGGTCTTCGGGAACATAAGTCTGGTTGAAGTCATGGACGACCACGTGCTGACAGAGCTCGCCCATGCTGTCATAGCCACCGATCAAGGCGAATAGGTAGCCGAGAGGATCGAGATGGTGCGAACTCCAATTTTCGTTCCAACTACTGTTGAAATCCGAGCCCCAATTTCCATTCCAGCTACTGCCGGACTCCGAACTCATACCTCCGCTGGATCCACTGCTAGAACCCAAACTCATGCTTCCACTGGAGCCGCTTTTGGAATCCGAACTCATGCTTCCACTGGCGCCGCTGCTAGAACCCAAACTCATGCTT
>NW_019091368.1:705267-778663 GCF_001949145.1 Acanthaster planci
CCACTGGAGCCGCTTTTGGAATCCGAACTCATGCTTCCACTGGAGCCGCTTTTGGAACCCAAACTCATGCTTCCACTGGAGCCGCTGCTGGAACCCACACTCATGCTTCCACTGGAGCCGCTTTTGGAATCCGAACTCATGCTTCCACTGGAGCCACTGCTAGAACCCAAACTCGTGCTTCCACTGGAGCCACTGCTAGAACCAAACCTCATGCTTCCACTGGAGCCGCTGTAGGAACCCCAATCCTCTCCGGAACCATTATAAAAGAAGCACTGAGGAGACCATAGGTCTAAGGCGACACTAATTACTGTACGCACTATATTGTCCATAATCTCTTTCACTGGACGGTCATCTCGGGCGATGAAATCTTCCAGGGCGTTGCAGTATTCGTCCTTGTCAAGAAAATCGTACCCAAACTCACTATGAAACCTCATGGACAGCGCCTCACCAAAGAATGGAAATCCGTCTTCTTGATATTCCCTCCCCCTCTCCCTTTCTTCTCCTTCCTCTTCGCCCTCCTCAACGTTCCTCTTTTTACGTGAGTCGCCACCGTCGTCCCCTCCTTCCGAGAGCTCGTTGAACAGATCGTCGCAGAACTCTTCAACACCGGTTATGGGTTGATTATTGTCCAGCGCAGTCTCGACCAGGCCGCATACGTCGTCCACCTCGGGCGGGAGGTCGATGCCGATTGCGTTCCTGTTCTCGCAGACGACGCCGACGGATTGGAGAATCGTGTCGGCGCGGGCGGCGTCTCCAAAGATATTGACAGCGTCGTCGAAGGTGAAGTCGTTGATGATGACACCGGGAGCAGGGAAGAATTCGTCAAAGAATTCATCACCGTCATCATCATCGCTTCCATCACCATCTTCATCACCATCATCGCCACCGTGATCCTCACCACCGTGATCCTCATCACCGTGGTCCTCACTACCGTGATCCTCCTCACCGTGGTCCTCGCCACCGTGATCCTCACCAACATGATCTCCTCCTTCGTGCCCCTCGTCATCCTCGCGAAATTGTTCGTCGTGTTCATCTCGCCACTCGCCCCTGCCGAATGGATCTTCGATGTCCACAGCGAAATGGTCAATGTCAAACCCGGTATCTCCCAATGCTGGGCGTGGGCCCTGCTCGGCTGGCCTTTCATCGTCCAGTCTTTCATCTTCTGATCTTTCTTGTCCGCTGGAAGAGCGCAAAAGCACAAGCAAGAAAAGGACCAGGAGGAAATTCTCCTTGGAACCCATGCTACCGATCGTGTTCCCAATACTTCAGCAAGTTATCCCAGGTGTGCCCTCCCAGCCAAATATATGTACATTGGGCCGTGCCAGGTGGACGCTAACCAAACAGAGTTGATCGCTCAGCCACCGTGACGTACAATGCTTTGGGCAAGTTTCATCCGGGTAAAAATTTATGCCCGTCAACAAAATCGATACAGCCTTCCTCAGTGCCAGTGGATAAATTATTCAATCGACGATCTCCTATTAATCCCCTACCAACAAAGACATCCTTGCATCCACAGTCCAGTCTTTGCTAAAGAGTCTTATTGGTAAAGAGCTATAGCCTAAGAAGTCCTAACAATACTGTTCTAGAAGTCTTAACAATGTCGTTCTCTTGTTTAGTCCTGTTGGCATGGAGTTGCTTCACGCGAACTAAAGACATCAATAATATTGTTTAGCCCCGTCGTAAGGGGCAATCTCTCTCTCCAAGGATGAACATGCCAGAATTGCATCCAATGTGCTTGGCTTGATTGTCGTAAAAAATGAAGCAAACTCGACATCAAAAGCATAACCTCGAAAGCGTTGTTTCGCATAACATCATCAATCCAACTTCCCAACACACATGCATACACAGATGGATCCATGTTCCATAGAAACCAGAGGCGTGCAAATTTAACATTTAATCCCTTGAAGGAAATATCTCTATAGGTCCATTTGAAACAGATCTATTTCTCATTATGACATAAAGATTATAAACGTAATGTACTTTTTTCCCGGATTAAATGTTACATTTACACGAAATGAAACGGGGACGTACTGCGTGTACGGCCTGCCACCCAAAAGACTTTTACACACAAAGAATAATCTAACAGAAAGTAATCCACTCGAAGGGGGTAAGTTAGAAAACGAATATGCAAACAAAACTCGAAACTGCATTTTCAGCGAGTGCAGAGAAGGCTTAACTTATTTTTCTTTGAGTGATCAATAGTTTTAAACGCTGGACAAAATTGACATATGTGAATAGAAATAAACATAACTTGTTACGTCTTCATGCAGCCGGTAAAGCTGCGTGAGATGTAATTGCAATGAAGCAAAGTAAAAGATGAAACACGTTGATCTAAGTCGCAATCGAATCGAGCTGGCTTTTCAAACCAACGAAATTTTGTTGCAAAAATGAAGTACCTGTCATGTGAGTATAAGTGACGGATATATAGCGTTAAATTGACGGAAAAACCCCTTATCTAAAATTTAAAAAAAAAATTTTGCAGGTAAAAATCTCCAAAAGCGCACAAGAGTGTGATTAGGAGGGAAATGGCTTTTTTAAGCAAACCTCATCATAAAGCCTACAAACATTCTTACCATTTCCCCTTTTCTTACTACTTTATATTTTTCCCTCGTCCTTAAAAACATTCGTTCATTTTTTTTCGGGGGGTGTGTGGAGGCAGGGGCCTCCTGTCCCTCGTGACGTCCGTGAAATCACATTATTTAATCGCTCTGTCATTTTCTCTATCGTGAGCATCATCCCCAGTGGCTTAACAAAAATCACAAAATATTCATCGCCCAAATGAATAGAAGGTGAAAAGGACCTGTTACTGCCTGTCACTTTATTGATTTCGAGGAAGGGACCAACTCTCCAGATGCTCCAGAGGGCTCAGGAAATCATAGATGATATTCACGACCGAGTCTTACTTTGAAGCGAACAGGACAACACGGTGGCAGATGTTTTTCATCCTAGAATCGATTCTCACAGAGCTCTTTCTTCATGCCCGTGCATACCAGGCATGCTCTCCATAGATCTGTTTTTCCCACAATAGTACTGCCACAATAACAACCACTTTGCAGCCGTGGATTGAAAGAAACCAGCCGTCTGAGAATAGAAAACATCGATTTTGTCCTCTCTGTTATGTATCATAAGTTGCAGACAAAGCTCACGAGAATGGTTATGCAAGGAGGCAGATACGAGGAACTCCAAAACGCATACGTTTTAAGCCTAATTTCTTGGAGTTAAGTTGTGCTAAGTCATGAAATATCTGCTTGGAAACATAACAGGCTACCAGCTAATCTAGGGCAAGTTCGAGCGAGAACCACCTATTTGGACCACTCATAGATTTTCCCTGGTAGCCATACAAAATAATATATTCTGGATATCACGCAATTCGACAAGTTCTCTAAATCCAGTCGTTTCTTGAACTTTCTGTAGCGTCGTGCCTCATTCTTAGCTGGTTTCAAACATAGGTTTGCCAGGAATAGGCCTAGTGATTTTGGTTCACAGAACTTGCCCCGGTGAAGCAGAAACCCTACATGCTTCGATACAACATGAATGGCAAATGAACAACTGCGAGAAATGTCTTGTACCACAAATTACTTTCTTCTAAATGTTGTCATAGCATTACTTTAGTTACTGTTTGGCAGTGTAAAAGATTTGTTGAGGGCATTCATGGTGAATTTCCGTTGGAGATCCTCAAACCCGTTTGGACAAGGGATCAGTTCAGTGACACTAAAGAATTTGCAGTTCTGTACATCAGGGTTTCCTTCGTGATTTGTTCTGTCTTCCCGGAGCGTGTTGTTGTCCAGGCCAACTTCTCTGCAACTATAAATATAATTAAAAACCGATAAACACCATATTGGGGTCAGCAATAGAAAGCAAAAAGATGTCATGCATCGTATCAGTAAACACGTTATGCAGATCACTGACATTGATCTTCAGTGCACATTTTTGCGTGAGTGGATGTGACTTTTTTAATTACACGTAAATTCTTCATTATTTTTCTAACTACACCCTTGCTCTCGCTTGTTTATCCTAACCATTTTCATTAATTTTCGGTTGATGACCCCACAACCCCAACGCCCCTGTTAACAGCCCAGGTAGCTGTGTAGATTTGGTTGTCATAATCCTGCCAGTTGTCAAGAAACTGTGTTGAGAAATCTTTAGTTGCACAGAGCAAAATTTATTCCGGTCTCTGAGGTAGGGGAAATTATGTGTAATGACCACAATCATCATCTTTCTGGACAAGCTGTGATCGACAGTTTGTCTACACTCATACCTCCTCTAGCAGCTTGATGCTACCACAGTTCTAACTAAAAAAAAAATAACCCTTAAGGCCGGTTCATACTCCAGGCGAACGCGAATCCGAAGCGATTTGACGTCTCAAAAAATTGCAGCGAAATTTCGCTCGAGTTGAAATGTGTTCATTTTTGGGCGAATTCGCAAAGCGAATATTTCATGTGCCCTCATAAATTTGCGCTCACGGTCGCTTTCGCACGAAGTATGAATAGTCATTAATTCACGGGGAAGTCAATTTTTATCTTGTTCCCTGAATCCATCAAATTCAATTTAATCTCAGGTGTGGTGGTCCCAAACTATTTTGGGTTCCAAACCTCACTTTCAGATTTATTTAAATGCAACTAAAATCATGTACACATAATTTATCATATATTTAAGGGTCATTCCATGAGGTTGGGGCACAATTTGTGACGGTGTTCATTGTTACGTGGGTTCCGTAAAAATGAACAGCTATTTCCCTGCATGTGGATTCCAAATTATACACCTGGCAAGGCTGAATATAGAGGTGTGTGTTATTTTTACAGAGTAAATGACCTACTCTACATGTCATGACAGGTGGTAAAAGCTACCCAAGTAACAAGGACACCGTCACAAATTGTGTCCCAACCATATGGGATGACCCTTAAATCATCTGACATGAATTTTTATGAACTTTTATTTCGTTGCTGTCGTTTTTACCCTCAGGTTCCCTAAATGAAAGGTTTTACCTCATTTTCAATACAAGATAGCCGACGCATGAATGCAGGCTACTCAGTCTCTACTAAAAATTAAAAATTCGTCATAACTACATGTGTTAAGTTTCACTTTAAAAAATGGAAGTTCAGTATGTTTGGATCTCAAAATAGTCTGGCAACACGCCATTTGTCAGATTACATCAAATATGATGGATTCAGAGAAAAAGATACATAAAAATGAACTTCCCGTGGGAAAAGTAGTTGATGCCACGGCGTGCATAAACCAACAATGAAGCAACAGCGTGGTCCAAATTACAAACACAGCTTCCATCCCTGTTTCAAGTGCAAGAAATTTTACTGTAAATAGAAACGTTGCTGTCAGAGGTCTATTTGTGGCCCGCTCTGTGATAATACGGCCGTTTCTCAATAGTGCGCCACCAAGAGTTTGCAACGCGTTGGCCAATCACAATGCGCGAAATTTGTCGACCCAATGCGCGTTTGGAAAGGGTCGACAAATTTCGCGCGTTGTGATTGGCCAACGCGTCGCAAACTCTTGGTGGCGCACTAATGTGAATCGCCCGTATTAGTCGCATGTCTCGAGAGCCACTTTTGAGTTAAAGGCCTTTGAAAGAATCTTGCACAGTGTTTAAGCAAAAGGAATCTTCAACATTTGAACTTCTACACAACATCCATTTTCATTGTACCAAATTGAGTGACACATCAACAGAAAGAGCTCAAATTCCTCAATCTAATGCAAAGTTAACTCAAAAGAAGCTCCCAAGACTTGTGACTCAGAGCTGGTCACATCATTTTTTGGTCCTTGTTGTTCAAAACATGTTTGAGTGAGTGTGGGGCCTAGTTGTATTAATTAACGGTAACAACTGTGACAATTCTGCCAAATAACAACTGTTTTCATTCATTTGATGCTCAAAAATATTCTTTAATAAAATTTGAGATGTGTTACACTCGCAGAAGAGTCTGATTGGAGCTTAAATGGAGCATGCGCAGAGGTACAATTCACGATTTAAAAAAAAAGAAGATGAACCGGGACATAGAAACAGATTCATGACTAAAAAGTATTGAATGATGTGTGACAAAAGCTTCTCGTAATTTATGCTCCAAAAAAGCGAAATGGAATGAGTGATAAAAATGCGACACATTAAGAACACATCTTTGCTCAAGTCACTTTTATCTGGTTCGCAAGTTCAGAACTCACAGTGATCTTACTCCACATTATCACTTTTCAAAAAGTTTCCGTGGGATTAAATCGGAGCAGTTACTACCCAGTCTCCGTTAAGGTAACATCAGATCTCTAAGCTTTCTTGACTAAAAAAGACTGAATAATAACATTTCACAACTGTGAAAAACATGAACCTAAAACAAATGGGGCATATTAACAAAACAAAAATATTCTTATATTCTGCAGTTTTGTTTTGGGGTGGGGGTTAGAAGTCTGGATCCACCACCTGGTAAAAAAATGACTGAATAATTATTACTATCCTTTACAAATTATTATTCTCTCTTTGGAAAATGTTTTATTACTTTGTTGCAGTACAACAACACGAACGATATAAATTGGTTGGAACAAAAGTAGTGAACGGACTTGTAACAAGTCTAGTCGAGTAACACGCGTTCCCGTCATGCAACTGATCCTGCCAACATGGCGACTCCCGTGAATCGACCAAGTTCTGACTCAGTTTTTTCCATTGAACGCGACGAAATGAAGGAGAGGGTCACTGATAAATTACAGCGTAGGCAAGAGGAGAGAATGGCCAAGCTCGAGGAAAGGAAACTCAAGCGAGAATCAGCCACTGGGAAGCAAGAGAATGCTGATTATTTCAGGAATACCTTTGCGAAGGAGATGACAGCCATAGAAAATCGCCTTGCTACCGCCGATACTGTGGAAAAGTCGGCCCTCCCTGATTTCTTCGACGGGCTCATCGTTGCTATCCAAAAATTGCTCCAGTTTGTTACCGATTCCATGCTGTCCTTGACCTCGTATGAGATACGGAAATTCCAGGATGATGTTTATCAGCTACACGCAGACATGGTAGAGAGGCGTGATGAGCTCATCCCCAAAAAGAAGTTTACTTTCAAAGGCAGACAGAAGAAATCAGACAAACCCAAAGAAGTTGAGAAGCCTGGGGCTGCCGTGGAAGAGGTGGATGGACCCACAAACATAACCACTGACCTGTTGAGGTTTCAGTGTGGCTTTGTTGACCTATCAGATTCTGACCTGGCGCTACAATCTGAAGAAATTCAAGCCAAAGATATTGGGCTGACCAACCTTAAATCATGTTCTGTGAAACTGTTTGGATCACCAAATGCCATACACATGAACAATCTGACCAACTGTAAGATCTTTTCGGGTCCTGTTCCTGGCTCTATATTTGTGGATAATTGCCAAGATTGTACTATTGTGGTGTCTTGTCAGCAGCTGCGAGTACACCATACTACCAGTACCCAGTTCTACCTTCACGTCACCAGTCGTGCAATCATTGAGGATACTTCTGATGTGGGATTTGCACCATACAACTGGAGTTATGATGGACAAGAGGATGACTTCCAGACTAGCCAGCTTGATCGAAGCCGTAACAGCTGGGATGACGTGGACGACTTCAACTGGCTAGCCAGTGACAAAGCTTCACCAAACTGGAGTGTCATACCCCCAGAAAAGCGGGTCGTTTCCTGGTAGTTAAGATGAACATTAAGCTATTCACCACTTGTTGGAAAGCAACTTTGTTTCTTAGATGTACATTTTTGTGTAGCTACATGTCTTAAATCTCAACAGAAAGATTTTTAGTTAATGTTCTTGAAAATTGCACTTTTCAGATGTTCTATGCTTTACCTGACAAATGAAAGTACTGATTTGGATAGCTGATAGCTTTGAGGTCATCTTCAGAACCCACTTTTCTGTTTGCGAGTTTTTTCTTTCAAACTTTAATATGAACTGAAAATTTGTGGAGTGAAAATATGTAACAGAAAATTTTTCTCTCAGGCCTATTGTCATGTAGAGAAGAAGCAACAAATTGCATTTAAAAGACAACTAACTGAGCAAAGTATACAAAATTTGGCCATATTGTAGTGCCAAAATAGCTGTAACATCACACTCTCGCTCGCCACACAAATATGCCCATAAAAATTGCAAAATGAAATTTTGAAAACAAGGTTGAATTGGACACAGAGATACATACACATGGACCGCATTTTAATTTTAAATCGCTCAGTCCCTCTTGCTTTATGATTTTTGTGCCATATAATTTACAGAGTTCACATTACGATATTTAGCATTAATGTAGCAAGAGAGGCATTGATGGTATGATGAGATACCTATTTGTTTACTGCTCGCTGATGACACCAGCTACAAGTTCTCTTGCTTTTGGAGATAATGTAATTGTATTTGAGGTTTGGAAGTGTTGTCCAATTGAGAACTTGAAAGAATACTTGAATTAAAAAGCAAAGTCACATTGACTTTTCTCTTTACATTTCATGAACCGTTATTTATGATATTCATGTTGATTTTAATATAAAACAATCTTAATTTTAAAAACAAATTATAATAAATGTACACTTTTAAAGTAATGTGAGAAAAATAGCCGATGAAAATGGCGTTGATAATAAAGAACAATTGTAACCCTTAAACGCAAACGGTTCTCAATCCCTGACATTTGAAAGGTGATTTGAATTCATATTACATATTTTTCTTCACTAAGTTTTCTCTATTCGTCGTCCAGTTTAATATCCATTCCAATTCTTGGCCATGTCAAAACAGGGGTTCATAAAATGTGAAGTGACAGTGAAGACTCCACGATGTGATTTTTTGGTGTTTTTTTGTACTGGACGAAACATGACATCTCAATTTTTTTCCTGTCTTCTTTGGTACGTAGCAACAGATTCGCTGAATCCATGTATAGCCACTATCATTGAAAAGAAGTCTTATTAAACTTTTCTTCCTGCTTTCTTAATAATGCAGGGCTTTGTTGCTGTGATGCTGTTACCGGAAGATACTGTTCATTTTCATTGTGAATTGTGAACCAAAATTTGCTCGCCGAAAGTGTTTGTGCGAAAACCTGAGTTCATCCAATGAATTGGCGCCCTCTACCGTCATGCTTTTCAGCTTTGTCTGCCCGCGCGCGTTTTTCATAACACCACATGGTACACCCACGTACATGTACTTTCTCATGGGAAAATGGTGTTATTAACAGTAAGTATTGAGAGGAGACTAGTCTCCACGTTTCGTAGAAGCTTTCCCATTTGAACTGTCGGACTTTCTTTCTCTTCTGAAAAGCATGTTATATTTACATTATGTAATTTTTGTCGAGCACTCATTGGATAGGGTTCGTAAAAACTTCACCAGTCTTACTTCATCAGAGTGAACAATAACACAGGGTCAACCCTTCCTTCTATGACACGTGTGCACTGAAATGCATGTGTGGATAAGGGCATCGAGTTACCCACTGCGGCATTGCAGGTCAATAGCTCACAAGAATCTTTCCTTCACAAAAATCGTGAAGCGCAATTTGCCCTTCCCACCACCGGCACCCTGTTTAAGGGCAGTTGGGAAAGACTGCCGAGGGGAATGATATAATTGCCACATTTAATGATGAATTGCAGAATGGAATGATGAAAATTGGCAAATTGAATGTCGAAAATAGCAGATCGAATAATGAAATTGCCCAACTGAACGGTAAAGTCATCGAACGAAACGGCGAAACTGAAAAACGCCAATCAACACGAAACTGATGGTGTGGGGTTACCGATAGCAACGGTGTTCCATTTATTTTGGTGTTTGTTACATACTGCAGCTATTGATTTGCTGTCAGAGGTTCTTCCAGCCTGCCGAGATATTAACCTGCGTAGCGGTGCTGATCCTCTTAGCTGAAACTAGACGACTCCTGGCACGTGATAGCAGACAGAATTGGTCCCTATAACGTTATTGGTCCACCCCATCACAGTGTGAGTGTTATGGTTCCTTCATACTATTTGAGGTGCAGTCCACTTATTCAAGCGAGAATTTCTGACCAGCCATTAGCATTTAAAGTGCCTCCCCCAGTATCTTTTGTAAAAGGAGATTGTTTGGCCCCCAAAATGGTCGAGATTGTGTAAATTGTTGCCAGGATCGACTCCCTGGGTCTTTGAGCTTTCATATGAGAGCAAAATGGCTAAAAACTACGATTAAAAAATGGTCCTAAGTGCCCGCGAAAGTTGAGGGTTGCCACTTGAAAAATTGCTGCAATCAGACTTCGGAAAAATCACTTTTCGGGGCGTGATTTTGTTTTGTGGGAATAATTAAAAATGTAAAATGTAAAGAAATTGAAAGATTAGCGGCGAGACAATAATTTCATTTGTGTTTCTGAAATCTCAGGGATGTTGGTATGTATGTGGGCCTAAAACACTTTACATCTCGAGGTGATTTTATCGAGCACTGTCCCACTCATTGGCGGATCTGTGGTGGGAGGAACGAGGACCATTCCCCACACACAACAAGAGCAATTTTTATTTTGTATTTTTTAGTGGAAAAAAATGAGAGAAGAGCCCATTTACATGGGGCCAATATCACTTTCTTTCATTCCAAATGCTTGTTTTACAGAGACGTAACTTTTCCATGAATAAAAGGCTTGGAAAGTTGAAGTAGAAATGGGATACCGATGGTCTGAAGAATGCTGGTAACCTTTTGAACAGTATTCTCTGTCAATCTTCAGGAAGAGTGTGCTCTCGAAAAGACGAGTCAATAGACTTGATTTGTCTGATTTTAAGAAGTTCAATTTATAACGCCACTCTGTCATCTACCAAGAGATATTGTGTCATTTGGTAAATTAATTCTCGGCAGTTGAGCCGCACCACTTGGTGGAGCCGCTACAACAGTGACCCCCGGGACGATGACTTTGAAGACGACAAGGAAGAGATCGAGATGTGGGAGGTTGGCGAGCCCCAAGTTGTGACTCAGGAAGGCACGGTGCGCTACCAATGGCTACCCAACCGTATCGAACGACCAGCATACAAGATCACTCAAAGCACCCATGTTTTTCAATCTGAACAGTGGTTGCCTTTTCTTACGTATGACGATCTTGTTCCCAAATTTTTATGTGAGATTGTAAGATTCTACACGATGCTGCAATGTTAATGTTACCCAAGTAGTTTGTAGTGCCAATTACGTCTTTCAACCTATTTTTAACCTTCTATTTCATTTCCTTTACTTGTGAAACATTGTTTCCAGTGATCCCCTTTATATTTCGTTGATCTGTTTTGGAGTATGACGAAAACACAGAGATAGGGCTGTTTGGAGTAGTAAATCAAGGTAAATGGTTAATACAAAATAGGTTTAATGTTCAAACCACGGTTGTCAATTATTGTGTCCATGTGATTTGTTACCTCATAACATTATTTTTAATGTTGAAGTAATGAAAGTAATTAAAATTGGGCGTTGTAGTCTTGACTGAAGGCCATAGAGCTTATCCGAGCTTTGGCTCGGGTAAGCTCTAAGCCTAACCTGAGTAAAGTGCGCAAAATATCTGATCCCCAATGAAAAATAAAAATCTGGATGGCGTTTTGGTCATTCCATTTTGTTCGGAAAAGTGAAACCAAGTACTGGTTCCAGATCCCTCAATTGAAATGTGTGGAGGGAACCAGTGTCAACCTTTCTCATCACTGTTTAAAAAGCCTGGGAATCTATCGCCTTTGATTGATGTGATGGAGGGCAGTGATTTCAGTCAATGGTATTTCAGTATTACATAGGCCCCTACAGCCGTGCAACATGGATTTCTTGCCAGAGATAAGTGTTCCTCAGATAACTGCCGTTCAATTTCGCTCACTACGAGGCTCATTGCTCATATTCGAACCATTAGAAAACCTCTAACGAGATTTGGTATCGCCATGGAGGAAAGAGAAAGAGATTGAACTGCCCAGGCTACAACATCCGGCCAATTACCGCTTTCTGGTATGCCTGGTATGGCCATAGCCAGAGCGCAGCTAAGGCTTGCTATGAACCTGTTTGACAACCATATTCAGGCCATCGTTGGTGCTTGGTATGATCTGACAACATCAAATTTAATGTTTGCGCAGTTGCTCGTTGGCTGTGTTCCACGTGTTCATATGCAGTTATTGCCCTTATCTTATAAATAGCCAAGTTTTTATAAGATTACGTTTGATTTGAATCATTTTTATTACGGAATTTACACAAAATGGTATTTTATGAGATCCCATGGTCACTCCTTGTGATGAAACAGCGCATTTTGTTTTTCGTGAACTTAACTGTCCTGTGACGTGGTGGTCAACATGTTGGTGGTTAGCCTTAGCCAAATTCGTACAAAGACTTTGAAAACTGATATTTTGGAGTGCAAAAATAATATTACAAACATTGCATGGATAATGGAAAAGTGAATCAAAATCTTTAAGATAAATTATTCGTGACGGCAAAAAATAAATCTAATGTTAGATATGTTTCTTTCTTTTTCCTGGTCACTGCGAAAAGTTGCAGTTTATTGCAAAGAAAACACCACAAATATTGCTACAATGTAAGTGGCCCCATTGGTTCAGCTAAGCTGTAGGCAGTAATCAGGCATTTTTGGAATGTTTACTATTGTTCGTCTGACCAGGTGGCGATGATCATCAAGCACTTTGATGCACCAGAGTTGTAACTCCTTCTGTGTCCTTCCTTCATGGTCTCGCAAAGCTTTGATTTTTGTATAAGTCCTGTAACCTTGTAATTGATTACCCAGTCACCCAATCAGTGTTTTTCTAAGCATGTTAACAATCGTGAAAATGTCCGATTCTTTTTAGGAGTCACCTTTAGCTTTGCTCAGTCATGTAATCAGGGACGTAGCGACCGGGTTGTGTGTGTGGGGGGGGGGGGTACGGTACCCCCTCACATTAATTCCAGTCGGCAAATGGGGATTTGGTCGGCAAATGAATCCAAAATTAGTACATAAACGATATGCGTTGACTGTCGGCATTTCCCCTGAAGCACGGTAGCGTACCATGGATCACTTTGTGAATTTTACTAGACACGAGGTTGGCAAACAAGTTACAAGTCGGCAAATTTGACTCGGGCACACCCCAAAGAAAATCTCCTCGCTACGCCACTGAAGGATTTGTAACCCCTTACTCTTTTATCCCCTTAGTGCGGATTGCTTAAATCCTCATTCGTTTCTTCATTTCGAGCACTTTTGACCTGTTTATTTGGTCGAAGACGTGATGACACATTGTCTTCGTTCCTTGCAGGTAAATGTGCATTTTGTCAGTCAGATTATTGTCCAAACCAAATTACCTACAACCATGCTTAATCATCATACTATCATGAATATTGTTATGCTTCCATTTGTAATTAATATCATTGTTCCAAGTTCACGAACGAACTGTTGATTGGGGGCATGAACTCTTGATGATTGTTTTCATTTCATTTTTTATTTTCTACATGTAGTTTAAATCAGACGTGACAGCCTATTCTGTCTTCGTTCTTCACAGAATGAAAACAGCAAATATCAAAATCACTCGCCACCGGCTATTTCTATCAAGTCTCGCCACAACTATTTGCACGGTTCACATTAAAATCAATCAATCAACAGCTTCCTTTGCTCTTTTTTTCTACCTTACAGTTCACCGAACCCACTCAAAGATTACCGTGATGCTCACTCCCTGTCAATAACAAAATTATTTTCCTCGCCTTTTCTCGTTTCTCGTTTCTGCGAGATCGAGACCGATTGCTGGTCCGACAGGCACAAATGGCGTGTTCCGTGCAGCTGCTGAGCTCATAAATCTGCTAAGCAAGGAAATTTCTGATTAGCAAAGGCGAGTTACCAGTCAAAATGTTGTGACTGGTTCACAGTTTACTTTTGCTCCCTACACATATTGGCTGAGCAATATGTTCTCCTCGGTATCTCTCCCCTGAATTTGGCTAGCGCTTAAATGAGCTGTGCAGAAACTTTCTACTGACAAGTTTTAGTCTGCTTTGCTCTGCATCTAATATGTATTGGCTATTCGTGAGCCTGTAGGTACTAAGTCCCCTCCCCAAAATCTCTCGCAAGTAAGCATTCCGGCCGCCTGAATATGGCATTGGCAGGTAATATGGGAAGGCTGCTGACGTGTAAGCCCTGCAAAACTTTCATTATTCCCAATGACGTTTCTGTTGCAAAAGATGGCCATTAAGTTTGAAACCAAATTCTAATGCTTACTAAGAACTGGCTCCTTAAAACGTAGATATTAAAGACAGTTTAGGACCTCTCAAACACAGTCAGTCTGTAAAAAAAAAGAGAGGTCGTTGACTCCTCTGTCTTTCTTGACCAAGGGTCAGGAGTTGTTTACCGTATATTCTCATAAATCGGTTCCTTATCCTCTTCTTTGACGGCATCAGGCTGCTTTGTGAAATAGGGGATGTTTTCAAGGAGCCAGCCGGGTGCCGTGCCCTCAGGGTCGTCTTCTTTGTAAGCGTTTTCGATGGACGTTTGAAGGTAGCGCAGAACTATGAAAATCACAGACTGTGCCGATGGAAATATTGAAGATGAAATGAGTGTGTTACTGGAACAACCTGCTCATAACAGGCGAAATATTTTTTACAGAAGTCGGGTTATGCTGCGTGAGGTTTATAGCTAACTCGTTAATACAGGGGCCGATGGGAGTCAGTTTGTGTGGGAAATATGAGGGGAATGGGGCATTTGGGGGGTCTATTCTATTTTCCTTCCGTCGAAACGCGTGTGAAAAGCTATACATTCCATCACTCCTTAGAAAGGCCATAAAATATTATGTTAAGCATAAATTTCCAAAGTTTTTTGCCTACCCCCCTAAAAAAATCCCCCAAACAATTTGCTTTTGGATCCACCCTTTATGAAGACTGTTGTGATTTAAACTATCGACCAAATTAAAAATGGTTTATACTTTATGAGCAAAATCTGATCCATGGTTTGTTCGACTTACTTTTAAGACAAATACTACCAGGATGATTGACCCGATTCGGTTCAGCCTGGTCGTGAAGTAGTCCATGAGGGCGTGCTTACAACCTCGTTGGTAGAGCGTCAGTCCCTCGCGGTAGTCGTAGTTGTAGTGTCTGTCGTTGTCGTGGACGTGGTGGTGGATGCAAGGCCGTAGCATCCCGGATTTACAACAGCTGTATGGAGCGTCATCGTTCAAGTACTGCCCGCCCGTCATCGTTCTGACGATAAAGAGAAAATCGCGCGGTTAGAGAAATTGTTTTGTGATTTTCTTGGCAGGGCCGTGAGATGGCCAGGCTTCCGATTTTCTTGAAATACACTGGCAGCGCGTTTCCTACAATAGAGTGCAATTTGGTACCTTTTGTAAGCCGTGTCGAGGGACGGACATTTTATCTGCGGCTGTCTCTAACTGTTGTGGCGCGCTTACAGCTGACGAACCGAAGCCTTGGGCTCGAAATACCATAGGCGATCTGTCATCAACCTACCAGGAGCTTGTGTTTTTACCCTGCAAGATCGTTGCTCAGATACTCTATCCCGATCCACTGCACCGCAAACCAGTCCTCGTAGCCGTTATTTCCACAGCATTCAAAGTCAATCTGAAGCTGGTTGATCTCATATTTCACTGTTTCATTGTTCTGGAATTTAGCAAATTCATGCACATACAAGATGTAAGTTCTGTGTTAAAAACAAGACAAGTAGTGGACCTAACACCGCAGGCCTATCTTGGAAGGCCTCGCTGGCAAAAAATTTACGGCCACCTCTTACAAATTAGAGGATTCTTCAATGTTTTGTTGTGTTTCAGAAATGAAATTACCATCTACAGACAATTTCTCAAAAGTCAGTTTTGCCAGTATATAGGGCCTTTCTCTGACCTAGAATCTTTGATGCAGTGAAACGAATCCGAGCATAGACTTCGAACTAAAATAACAAAGAATTGGTATTCCTGAGGATTGACCCAAATTGTGGTGGGCTCTGTAATATTAGGCCTATTTGTAATACAAACCTTGTACTGCTCCATGGCCTTCACCAATCCACGATCAAAAGATTCATGGAGGTGAAAACGATGGGAAAAACACATACATCCTGCCACGAAGATGCAGACATTGAGAACGAGAAAGACAAGGAGGTAGGGAAGAAGGAAGGACTTCAATTTTTCCCTGCCGAACAAAAAGAGGAGTGGAGAAAGGAAAACATAGAAATCGAATAGTGGAGAAGCAGAGATAGGGATTGCGTTAAGTGTATTCGCCACCGAACAATCGGCAATATTATTGTCGTCCAAATTACTTTTGCCCTCAGATTGATTGTCTGAATGGCAGTCCTTACTTTTAGAAGCTTGTTCCTGTAGGTATAGGTTGGCATAATACAGCCAAAACTGATAAGAATTCTACATTTTCTAGTAACAAACCTCAGCCCTTCGGTTGAGTGAAAAAAAGGCTTGTAATAAGTTTCAAAACTGAGTGAAACAAAAATGTGACGTCAGAATTGTCCTGAAAAATAAGGACTGTTGTCCTAATGCAACCTTATCTCTTTGAAAGGAAGCTGATGCTTAGGCCTAATGTTGAAATTGTAAAGGTTAGATAGAGTCTGTTCTTCGAATAAAAGAAAAGGCAGTCGTTGAATCGAGATGAAATGAGATATGGTTAGGCCCAGCCTACCTTTGAGATAAATCAGCTATCCTTTCGCATAGCTTTCCACCAACCAGGTCGATGACGGTTGTGATGCCCCCTACAATGATCAGCATCAAGGGCAGGGCTTTCCCGTCGTACCCCTCAATCAAATTAACCTTTGCAGGGAAAGAGGTTACATGTGAACTGGCAGGATTCACTTTAGACATGTGAATGGTTTTAGATCCTCGCTTTGTAAGAGTTTTAGCCACGCCTTGCTTCATAACAACCAGAGAATCAGGCCTACCTTGTCCCGTATACGAATCCTGATGTACACTCCAATCGATATGACAGTCAGCCCACAAATGGCACATATCCAGTGCACAATCCAAAGCAGGGTGCTCAGCCTCCGTCGATTGGGCTCGGTGATTTGAATCGGCAAAAGGGCCATAACACTAACAGTTCCTCGACGTCCAACCCTGCGATCGCTCTGGGCCTAGGTCTACAGGGATTCTGCAGGATCAGTTGCTGTGTACTGCGGAATCAAGATAAGGACTGAATTCGCCAGTTCTTAGCCTTAAGAGCTTTAAGCCAAACGTGTTTCGCAGGTCTGGGATGTAGGAAAAGTGGCAACACTAGATAAACGAAACAAATAAATTTGCACGTCGTCGCTTTCCAGCAAAGTTAGCGCAAGTTGGGACCAGTTCGCTGCGCTGACCATTATATCTTCCAGCTGTCACATTTTCAAATTACAACCGCGTACAACATACGCTCGCGCATAACGCGCATTTAATTTGAATTTTCTGCTGTCTTGTGCGTGTCACTGCTCGCGCGTATCATTTTCATTTTCAAACAAGATGGAAGACATTTCGTATTGGGAATAAGTCTAGGCCTAATGCATATTTACTACAATTATATAATTTTGTGGCTTTGCTTATAAAGGTTGGCAGAAAATATTAGAGGAACATGTGACACTACGAGAGTACTTTAACATGGCAGTTTTGCCAATTCAAATCAGCGAGAATAGACGGCAAAAGCTTTGCACTATTCTATGGGTTGTACATTGGATGTCTGCCCTGTGTGGATTGTCTCTCATCTCGATTGGACTTTACATCAAGATACGCATACAGGACAAGGTAGGCCATAACTTCCCAATGACACCCTTTTATCGTCTTCAAGGTTCAAATGATGCAAACTACAGTATTTTTGACACTTAAACAAGAAAAATAGCCCAGTAGGTAGCGTCCTTGAAATTTTATAAGCTAGTCCCACACCTTAGGCCAAGGACTACATGTTGTTCATCAGTCCAACCACGGACCATGGTCCAACATAACCTACGTTTTCTCCCTCGGGAAGTCTTCCTTTTACGCCCACAGAGCTGAAGATTCTCAATTCTGACCTCAGGCCTACTGATAAGAACTTGGTTCGGGCTGTTCTCTTTGTGCAGGTGTAACGTAAGGTTTTGGCTAACTGCTATAGCCTATCCCCTTCCCAATTATATCCTCAGGGCAGTAGTCATGACAACTATTATTCACAGATTCTAAAAAGAAGTCACGCCATTTTGCCGGATAGACTTCCGCTCAATCTGTAGAGCGTCTCTAATCCCACGAACCCCCGAACTATCTGTTTTAAATCAGTTGACTGCATTTACCTTTTGACAGGTGAATCTTGTGGAGGGGTACAACGGAAACTCCCTGCCTTGGATGCTGATCACCATCGGCGTCATCACCACTGTCATCGACTTGGCTGGGGGACAGCTTTGCCAAAAGGTTGCCGACATCTCTAGGAGGTAGAGTGAAAAGCGCCGTGGCCGATTCGGCTTCAACCTATTTTTCCCAACTTCCGCTGCACAGACTCGGTATTCGGAATCGAATACCACTTGCACAAACTGAGTCTGTCAAAAGTCGATCCTGAAACAGAATAGACGCTTAGGAAGTGACAGTGTACAGACATGAAATACAAACTAATCGCAGTGCTCAAAATTGGAGTTGTATTCCAGTGGAGTTTTGCTCGGGAAAAAAAGAATCGAGTAGGCCTAGTTTTTCTCCGACTGAAACTGAGTTGCAAGCAACTTTTCAACCTTCCTCTCATTGCCAATTTGTATGAGCGACCAAAAAATTGGGGAAAGTTGACCCTTGCAACTGGTTGATTTCTGCAAACTTAGTCTCAAAAATGAGGTTAATTTCATTAAGTATTTAGAATGACACATGTAGTACTTTCTGTTTTCTGTTTTTACAGCTGCATTGGTTTTTTTCTTTTGTATTACAATCTGCCAAAATTTCGTCGCTGAAAAACTGCGTTTTATAGCGTGGCAATGAAAAATCGATAGGTAAAACCGACCTTAAATTTGCATCAATACTGACACATCCTGTCACTAAGATCAACCTTTTTCCCATGCAGGGAAAGGCTGAGGGCCCTCCTCCTTCCCTACCTCTTTCTCTTCCTCGCGCTCAACGTCTGCATCTTCGTAGCAGGATGCATGTGTTTCTCCCACCGATTGCATCTCCATCATTCGTTCCACCGTGGACTGATCAAGGCTATGAAAAACTACAAGGTGATTCCCTCTCACACGATGTTTGTCCACCATCGTCGTCAAACCTGTAGTGCCAGGCCTAGTGGCTTCTCAGGGTCGATTTATTTCTTTCAAATGTTCTGGCATACTTATTTTATATACAAAATATTAGTAACCCAAAATTTCAGTCCAAACTTAGATGAACTGAATGCATTCTGGTTCAATGTCTTGTACATGTACATGTTAGTCTATAAAATATTCATGTACTTATACCAAAAGTACAAAAAGCATACGATAATTGAACATGTGATGAGCTGCTTTAATGCAATTTTTATTTAGTACAAAATCAGATTTTTTGTATATGCAAGACAGAGATAACATGACTTGGTTCATATGTTTGACTTTTACCCAGGACAAGGAAGCGGTAAAGCGTGAGATCAACCAGTTGCAGGTGGAGTTTGAGTGTTGTGGGAACGAGGGCTATGAAGACTGGTTTGCTTTGCAATGGATCGCAGACGATTACCTGGACAAGACAAACGAGATTGTACAAAGGTGAAGCAATGCTTCGTTCCATTGGGGTCACGATTGTCCACGGTTCAGAGATTTGTTTTGTTTTCAGAGGACCATTTGACTGGGCAGTTAAGCACAGAAATATTTTCTTAGCAAAACAGGTTACCAACCAAAGTGCCATGCAAAGTATATAGTTATTTTAAACTTGGGACTGGCGTCCGCTCTTTGCTTGTTAGACCGCTTGTTAAGACTTACTTTCGGGCAATGAAAGTTGATCAAGTGTTTTTCCACAGATGAGACCATGGAATAGATCCATCGACTACTCATTAATGCACGGTAAAGACGGAATCACTGAAACATCGTTTCCAATTATTCACCCAACAAGGTTTGATTCGACCGCCATGACTTTTTCCAACATTCTTTCTCATCTCCCTCCCCTCTAACTCCAGAAAGATGACCAGCGGAGGGTTCCTGAGCGACGATGTCCCGTACAGTTGCTGCAGACACGACCTGCTGCGGCCGTGCATTCATCACCACGTCCACGACAACCAAAAACACCGCAACTACGACTATCGCGAGGGACTGACCCTCCACCAACAAGGGTGCAAGCACGCCCTCATTGACTACTTCACGATCAGGCTGAACCGAATCGGAGCCATTACATTGGTGATTTTCATCCTGCAAGTAAGTCAGACGGCTGACATTCATAGAAAATTATGGGCTGTAGTTCAGGATCCCTTGACCCTAAAAGCGGCCCTGTACCCTCCTCGAAGACTCGAGGGGGGAATTCGCTCCAAAATGCTTGTTTCCGGTAAAATGAATAAAAAAAGAAACTTCATTTCAAAAGAACGGATTAGAGACATGTTTGGTTAACAAATTAATAATTAGATGTATGTTAATTGAATATCCATGGGCATTGGCTTTGATTTAATTGACGAACACCCAGATACTGTGGATACATAATTTTCTTTTTACGTTTACTTTTAGTCTGTCATCTTCTTGCTGCTACGCTACCTTCAGACATCTATCAGAAACGCCTACGATGCGGACGATCCGGAAGGCACAGCGCGCGGATGGCTTCTGGCTAATGTTCCCTTCGCCAAATGGCCCGATCTCAAAGAGGCCGAGGGAGACATTTCCGTCGCCTCCGACGACAGCTTCGGAATCGACTTCCAGCCTGAGGGACCAGATTGGAACGCTGAGGAACCAATCTACGAAAATTGGCCAGTGGGGGGTACCTTGGATGGACTCGACGGGCCGCAGAGAGCAGAAACAGGCGAGCAGTCAAAAGAAAGGAAATCGCAGAAGAAATTGAAATCAGGCAAGAAGTCGAAATCAGAGAAGAAATCGAAATCGGACAAGGAATCCAAATCGGACAAGAAGTCGAAATCTGACGAAAGGTCCAAGTCGGAGAAGTCCAAGCCGGAAAATAAATCCGGGTCGAAAGACACGAAATCTGTTGGGTCAACCAAGAAATCTCCCGGGTCAACCAAAAAATCTCCCGGGTCAACCAAGAAATCTCCCGGGTCAACCAAGAAATCTCCTGGGTCAGCCAAGAAATCTGCAGGGACAACCAAGAAATCTCCTGGGTCAACCAAGAAATCTCCCGGGTCAACCAAAAAATCTCCCGGGTCAACCAAGAAATCTCCCGGGTCAACCAAGAAATCTCCCGGGTCAACCAAGAAATCTCCCGGGTCAGCCAAGAAATCTCCTGGGTCAGCCAAGAAATCTGCAGGGTCAACCAAGAAATCTCCTGGGTCAGCCAAGAAATCTGCAGGGTCAACCAAGAAATCTCCAGGGTCAACTAAGACGTCACAAAGATCTGGAAAGAAAGTATCCGGGTCAACTGGGAAATCTCCTAGATCTACAAAGAAATCACCTGGATCAACTAAGAAATCTCTTGGATCAGCAAAAAAATCACCTGCATCAGCTAAGAAATCGCCTAGATCTGTGAAAACCAAATCAGCTTCAACCAAGGTGACATCTGCAAGAGGCGCCAAGAAGATGGGCGGGAACAAACCGCGAATGAAGAATCGGAACAACAACATCGACAGCGATCACTCGTCTTCGAGTGACGATTCGTCGAGGGAATCAGATTGTTCCCTGACTCCGCTACTTCATGGCCAGTGTATGCCAAGGGAGGATCCCTTACAAGGGACAGGGTACCAACCCACTGTATCAGTGCCTTGGTGGCGTCGAGTTCTTCGAAAATCGGAATCGATTTACATCGATATGGGTGATAGTGACTGATGATGATCGGTGTTGTAGATACAGCTTTGTATATAACTTTGAACCAGTACTTAATATTAGAAAGTTCTTTTAAAAAGAGGGGTTGGGTTTGTTTTTATACGAGCTGTACACACTTATGATCACAAAATCTCAATGCAGTTATCGGAAAGAAGTGGGTTATTTCACAGGTAGGAATCATTACCGAATTATTCCACGTACATTACCTTCCTTTTACATTGTACTTCAGAGCCACGGATTTTAACTGCATATTTATCCTTATTGTTGTGGTATTTATTAATCTAATACTTTATTCACAATGCATCCAAAGTCCCTTTAGACCTTCCAAACGATTACATGTATGTGCAATGTCACGTTCACAAGCTTTTTTCTGTAATTCAAAGATCCTGGAATTCGATTTAAAAATTGTCAACGGTAAAGTTAAATCCAATCAAAGCATATAGACAATGTTAGATGCCTGCAAAGAATTTAAAAACCCGGGCATGCGCAGTTTCTGCCTCTGGTGAATCTACCCGCGAAGGGGAAAATTCAGTTTCTGAGAAATCCGTAATACTATGTGACCATCACAGTTCCCGCATTACCGAAACTCGATAACGATGAAGAATCGATACGCTCTGAATTTCAGAGACATTATAAAGGGACACTAAATACTGTCAGTGGTTATCATTTCGATACTGATTGTAATTCTTGTTTCCAGGATAATTTGGTAGTCGGAATTTGTGTTTCTCTAATTAGTTATCAATTAATTGTTTTTTAGGAGAGAAATGTCACGAAATCCAGTGATATGTTCGTTGTCACCGTTCATTGTGGTATATTCATTTTTTTTTCCAATGAAGTTCTTATAACGTTCAGCGTTTCCAGAAATAATAAACCTGTGTTATTCCCCCAGCGGGGGTGGTACCTTAGATAAGAGCAGTGGCGCAACCGGGGTACGTAATAATCTCGGCACGGCCACCTCTGGGTCAAACCACTCGCCATAAGTGTAATTTTTAATTACATACATCCATGATGCGTTATGTCGTTTTAGCTCATGACATTTTGCAAGTGAGCAAAGTCTTCTTCATAAATCAGTGCGCAAATGTTTGGTTCCCAATTTGAAGAAAAGAAAAACCCCACCCTGTCATGACCGTAATAAGCTAAGCTGTTTAATGTAAATATATATAAACAAGTGCGCCCTCATTTGTAGGGCAAAGCATGGCAAATTTTTAAATGTGCTCCTGTCAACGACAGAAATCAAAATGAAATGTCAGATATTGTTCCCAAGTACAGTTCGCATTATGAACCCTTTACATATTACCTACAATTTGGTCATTACATTGCATACATACGCGTATTCCTGATTAAACGTGTGTCCCAGTTGCGCGCCCATTTCTAGGTCAAACCCTTGCTCTATGGTCCAACCACTCGTCAAGCTAATTACCATTGAAAACTAAAACAGCCTCCGTGTAAGCACTTGTAATTATTGCAAAAGCACGAAGCATGTATTTAATTGCTGCCCATATTCGACGAGATCGATCCATGGCGACACGGTTTTACACCACGCCAAGATCAAGCTCATGTTCCATTGCAATCAACGTCACTCGGTCTGATCTCGTTTCGGTTACCGACTAGGTAGCGGTGGGCTTCAGAGCTCTGACGGGTAGGGTCATTAGCCCAGACAACGACCCAGGGTCTGTCTGGGAGCAGGATGTCACACTGATGCCTCGCTTTTAGAATGATTGAAACCATACAGGCGGGTAAAAGAGAAAAAAAAACTGTACCTCCCTGAAACGTACACTGGATACCTGATGTACGAGCGGCAAGAAAGCATCCTTAGTGGAGGTTGAGACTGGCTTCGGCGGTTGTAATTGCTGAGATTGAGGTTTGCCGAGCAAAGCAAACATTCGCCTTGCTCAGTAGAATGGACACATGTAGAGAGTGGATATTACCCCGCTTAGATTCAGTTGCCTGATTACAATTTCATGTTTGCATGGCTCGTTTATGATAACTAACGCCGTCTGTTGATAACATGCAAGCATATATACATGTAAATTATAATTGGCTACACTTCCAGGTCTGTATTTTCCCAGTTTAGGACCCGCTATTGCAAAATGAAAGTACAGTTAGGTTCAACAAAATAAAAAGTCTCAAATAAGGCGAAAATTATTAGACATGTTTGACATCTTTATTTTATGTCAATTTCTTTTTAAATTCTGCATCACTGATTTTCCAACTCAACACATCCGTCAAACAACAAAAATATTTGATTGCTAGCCTCCGTTGTGGAAATGATGCTAATATGATCAATCCAGAGTCAAGAGTGACAACATTTTAATTGCGCGAAATGGGCGCGTGTGTATCTTGGAATTCCAAAAGGAAGGAAGGAGGGCATTATGCATGGGCTCGTGAACGAAGTTTTGCTCAGTCGTCGCCAGAGGAATTTCATTCAGTGTCCCAATGGAGAGTGGTATAAAGCCCATATGATCTCTCGGATTTCGTCCTCGAGCATAAATTGTTTTGGGAATATTCAAACGGGATAGTGTGCACGCAGACCACGAGTGAAAACTGCCTTTGCCAAGATAACATGCAACTGCTGTATCTCAAAGCAAACGAATCTGTTTTACTCTTAGGGTCAATATGGGAACATTTTGGCCCATACACTGTTCTTTTCAAGTTAATCTCAGAAACAGAGGATGATGGTGTTCTGTGCCGTACTCAACGCCCAAAGACGGGTCAAGCAATATTTTAGTGTTTGTAAATTGATAGATTGAGTATATCATTCGCCATCAGCGCATGTAAAAGCCCCAAAAGACCTAATTTGGTGTCACTCCTCAGAAAGGTTAAAAGGTTAAATAAAAAGCCCCAAATTTCCCCTCCCCCTAAAAAAGCAAACCCAAACAATTTTGTTTGGATTCGCCCCTGCCCACACGAAATGCTCAGCATAAGCTGAAGTCCGTATTGTATACCCCTCGCAGTCACCCCCCCAACACACACCCACACGCACCCTTCCCACCCCCTCCCCTGCATCTCTGCTTTAGGTACTTCTGCGGCCGACGACATCTGAGCTTGAACAAGTAATCTTCGTCGTTCAATCCCCGTCCTTCCCCCGGGGATTTTTGCTTCTTGACTTCACCCTAATCATAGCTCCGCGTCCTATCCTCCGAAACAGCAGCATTTGCTTAAATATGATTAAATACAACGAGAAACGCCTAATGAATCCACTCAGCCAGGCTTCTTAATGACTTCGGGGTCCTTTCAAGAATGATTGCAAAACCTAGGAATTAGCCCACTGTATGAAATGCACTTTTGCCATTTCAAATTGTTTACCGATAGGCAACTGAATTTTACTTTTATAAATATCACGTGTTTTGGTCAGTTTTGCAGCGGGCAAAATGATGTCCCTTTTCTGGAATTCCTCAGAGGAATTTTCTCTGTACATTTCCGTTTGGGTAATGTAGTGAATGCATCATTAATCGTTCTTGTTCCTCGGTTGGATGTAACATGCATTTTATTCACTTCATCTGACAAAATTAGCGTAAGTGCAAAAGTTCCGGTTGCCTTGTCCTTCCGTTGAGAATTGTTTCAGTGTACCATCAAGACATGAGAGTAACATTCAGGATTCTAAATGGAAAAGTACATGTACACCTGAATCAGGACAGCAACGACATTTACCACAACTCTGAATGGTAAATGATCACTACGACAGCATGTAGACTTTTATTTTAATGTAGTTGCAAAAGTCGTTCGTGATTAACATGGCCTTTTCGCAGCCTGTTATTCGTGTTGGACAGTTGCTGTTTCTACGGGAACATCAACAAGCGGAGAACTCCATCCTCACATTGGAATTTTAAGATGTATTGAAGAGGAAAGTGTAACACCTCGTCCATGCAATACTCACGGTTAATAAGGTTGCCCGTACGCTTTAATTATGCAAACTCATACATTGTATTTTTGCTGAATTTCAGTTTTAATATAAGTACACTTTGGTTTTCATTATCAGGTTCAGCGCAGGGCCGAAAGTGTAATGTTGTGCTATATAAGTCGCCATCATCACCCCATGGAGCTATGAATCGCCGGATCGACCTCCATAAATTAATCACTTTCATCCTCGTCGGCAGTGTAGACGTTTAAAGAACACCATCAGTAGTGTTGTTACACCTGTTGTCTGGACGTCAATGTTTGATATCAAACTGTCCGCTGGCAGCAAGCTACGTCATCTAAAGCCCAACGCGATCACAGTAGGCCTATAGTGGGCATAATTACTTGACCATACTGCTCAAGCTGAATTCGCACTTTGGTAAGTAGTAAAACTTGGAGCACATGTCAAGGCGAGATTTTACAGGGGTCTAGACGGCCCCAATCCCGGCCAATCTTTGCCATTTTTATAACGGAAGGCATTTCCTGAGATGAGCGGCTATGCAGTTGAGGATAAATTTTCCCCTTTTGAAAAGAGACTTTCTGAAACTGCGGTTATGAATGTCATCAAATGGGGCCATACAGCAAAGACAAACTAAAAGCCTTCCCCTGCTGGGAAAAATTCCACCAGGCTTATTTCGCCATGCGCGTGCGAGATTCATTCATCACTATGTAGTCGTCAGAATGTAAATCAAATTGTACCGATCGCACATGGCATGATCTGATTATTTAACAATGTGTTGCGATACGGTAAGTCAAGGACACGGATCACAATTATGTTAGTGCGTCACACTGTCTTAAAGGGAAAATAGTGTTGGAAGTTTTCGAACAAACCTTCCGGCGGAGTTTCCGAGCTAAACATACCCTTCTCACCCTCGGGAAAAAGGTTACAACACGATTACAGTAAATAGTTGAATAGTTCGGTTGACTCCTGACGTGGCATTTGAAACGTGCGGCGAAACCTGTCACATTTTCGAACACTAAATACTAAGCATGAAACGACAACGGACGTGACGCCAGCAGGCATTTAAAAACGACAGGTAGGGAAAGAGACCAGGAGACGGGTTCGTGCGACCATGGACCCACCATTTCTCCATACAAAAATGTTGGTGTGGGCAGACTTTAACCCTAACCCCCTAGGGTGTATGTAAAATCATATTGAAATCGGAGGATGTGGGACTGCAACTTCTCGCATGACGTCGCAGAGCTGTCTGCCTTCCATACAATAGCGGATACACCACGCGCCAAGCATGTGGGGTAATTGTCCCAACGTCATCTCCATGCATCGCAATTTCACGCTTATAATCAACGCTGAGACGAGTTCCACCGTGCAGATGATTATGCCGTTCACTGACAGATAGCATATTTCTTCGACTTCTTCCTTAAAAGCGTCGGCGCCATCGCTTGAAAGCCTCACTTGCCGGACACATTCGTTTACATTAGCCCGGCTCATTCTCAGCCCACCGAAGAAAAATGTCGCCCAGATATTTTTTCCTGTCGTGCCATCCGACTCCGGAAAAAACAGCGTGGGGCCTAATATAGCGGAGGGCAAATCTGTGTTGAAATCATTACGTCTTCTTCATTCGCGCACCTGAAGATGTCAGGTTCGGAGATTTATCCAGGTTTTCACGATACCAAGACAGCGCTGAAGCTCTTCGTGCGACATTCACGCATACTGCAGTAGCAATTATCGTGGGACTTCGCGATTAAGTCGCTTTAGTCGGGCAGTCGAACTTAGTCAGAATGAAAGCAAATCATTTAGACAGGATCACGTCTGGATCACTTAAAGCATTCTTGTTTGCTTCAGGGATATTCGTTTTGGTTTTGCTTTCACTTTGAGACTGTAACCACTTTAAAAACTTTTCTATATATTCCCTAATTGACTTAACATGCCTGATACATCCTTCTGACTTTTTGTTCGGTTTTACAGCGGATATCCGGTTTTTAACAGCCGGAGAGGAGTTTCAAAAATATTCAGGGTACACTTAACGTGCAACTCAAGTGATTTCCATACTATGTGCAAACTTCATTATACTTACTGAAGTTTTTGTTGACAAGTGAGTTCTTAAAACTTGTCCTGTGTATATGGAAACAAAAGTCATCAACTTCTTTTCGGATAAACAGCATGATATTTGACAAATAGGGGATTTGTCGTGGCCAAGTTTTGGTGGGACTCGAGCTGTATCCGATCGGTCGGTGATGGAGCCGCGCTATTCGATGCGAAACCTTTGTACATGTATAATGAATGCCAGGTTACGTTAGAGATATCGTCACTCTACGAAAACTGACGGACTCCCAGACCGGGTTGACTGGTTGAGCAATGAAAAATCACAAAAGAACAGTGTGAGTTCAGAATCCACAATGACTGTGTTTGAGTTTAAATGTCATTCCAACCTTAATTTTCATTAGACATCGAAGGACAGCGCCACTTTCGTGCCATAACCTGCAACTCACCGGGTCACCAGTATTGTCCCATTTTCCCCTCATAGCCGTTTTATGACGGACGGCTGATTCTAACCAATCAAGATACCTGATCATACCAATGTCTGTTCTCGACTCAATCCGTGCCGACAAAATAAAGGGTGGGGACGACCACAATCGGAAATCCAAACAGTGATAGTAAATCAGAAGACATGATTAATTGGCTGCACACAGGAAAAACTGGAAAGGTCCATAGTGCATTAGTAACCTTCTGCATTTTTTTCTTTTACACCAAGAAGTGTGGGCACGATCCTTACTTGCCCACCGTGAAAAAGTGTGTGAGTGCTATAATTGTTACGTTCTCAGCACCGCCTTGTACCCAAAAATTTACGCCCCTGCCCGTGTACTATTAACAAGTTGTGGTATCGAAGAGGGAGTTTATTTCTCGGTGTATGTCTACTTTTATTCTATTTGTAAAGACACTATTTCAATAAGTGGATGGTGCATGAGCAGTATTCCTTTTTAGTTCTGCCTGATGTATGCCGTCAGCCAATCAAAATGGTTTAAACAGGGGTCAAGTAGGCCTAATTGGCTGCCGATGGGGGCTTCAACCAATAAGATAATACCAGTCGTCCGCCAAACAGAGCCACGTCTGGTCTTGATCAAGCACGTGGTTCCCAAGTCCCGTACTATAAAGTCATCATTACTAGCCTGAACCAGAAAGACAGGTAAGACTCAAGGGATGACATCTCCCGAATAACGGTGATTCATCAGATTCTTTCCGTTGTCTCAGTGTGAAGAATTTCCAAATCGGGAACAAAAATTGCCTGGTTATTGAGAATGGGGTCCAACCGAAGTGGATTGTTTACAAAATTATGATCAATCAAACAATTAGTGTCACCGTGTCTTAATTTAAATGTCTATTGAATGTATACGTCCATATATCGTAAGGCAGGGTTAAACACACCACAAAAACCACACGCACGAAGCTTGACAGTCCCTAGTGACCTACTCTGTCTCGAATTAATTCGTTTCCTCTCACTGAAAACACACAGTGACCTCAGTTTGTCCATGGAGCAATAAGAAAACGCTCCTCCGTGGTTTGTCCAACTCGTGACCTGCAACCATTTATCTTGCGAGGTAGGGCCATGCTGATATACTCAGCTTTGTCTCGCAGCTCACGTAAACATTGGGAAGGAGAACATAAGTACACCAGATAATACTCAAGAGAAAATGAACACATGGTTTAAACGAACGCTAAATCTGTGATCGGTCCTTTCTCCTTCTTTTCATATGGCTCCTGCACGGATAAATTGCAGGGGAACAGTCCAGAAACATGCATCAGGATACTCGCTGAGTTCACGATAACTAAAGTGCATGTGATTTTGTTCATTATGTATCAAAGACCTCGGTTACACAGTTTACACAGTTTATTGTGAACTCGGCACCATACTGAGGCAGGACCCCGGTTTCATGTTCATGCGTCATTGCTGTGACACAAGCAGCAGATAAACAGGTACACATTGCAATCATCAGGTCTCTATAGCTAAGTTTTATGCGTGTACGACAAAACAATCTGCAGGCATCATAAATTGTAATGCACCATTGTGCAAAACAAGATTCAGTTTGTGCCTGAAGCTTCAAATTATTCATTCCATCTGAGCGCAAAAAAAAGCAACTATTGAACGACGACTGTATGGGAATTTGTTACTTGCAGGCTCGTAGAGAGCACTTCCCGCACTGTATACTTGATTAACTTTGCCGTTGAATAGTGAAGCTTGACAAAACACTCCCTTTCCGGCATCATGGAAAGAATAATTACCTAAGCAACTGCTGAACATCCATCCACTGAATCGAGGCCCGGTTATCAAATATGCTTCCAGGGATTACTCAGAAATCCAAATGCGTATAAAAGCTGGGTTTTTTTCCAAATTCATGATCTGAGCTCTAGTTCAGACTTACAAAATATAAACCTTACCTCCATCGGTGCATACGTAAATTCCTATTTGAAATTGGAGGATTGAGGACTGTTGGGGTTAATGCAACACTTGCCTTTTTGGTGGTAAGATTACGAATCTCCAGTGATGTCAAACCCTCCACTAGTAATTATATGATCCACAGTTCAGTCGGAGTTACATAAATTTTTTGCTTGGTATATTGAGCGAAGCCTTCTCTTCTCACAAATTTTAAAGTGATTTTTTTTTCTACAACGATGCCCTTTAGATTGTATCGTCAACAAAACACACAGACTGAAAGCACGCAAAATCTAGGACCTTCATTACTCAGCCTTCATATTGTCTTTGCGCCCTGTTCCGGGGGCTCTTACTTTACCATTTTGTGTCGAATAATCGGGAAAATTGCAATACTTTTTAAGCAAATGTTGAACCCATTCCGTGACCTTCTGCCACGCCATGCAGCAGTGGGCCCGAACTCGTTCGCACAAGTCGATGAACCTGAAGGCAAAACCGTACCTCTCCATCAGTTCCTGGTGCTGGATTTGCCGGCACATCTCGGTCATGAGGAGGTCAGCGGTGACCAAGTCCTTGGCCAGGTCCAAGGGTGATTCTCCGGCCAGCGTCCTCGTCCACAGGTCGGCCCCGAAAATGATGAGCAAGCTGGCAATGTTGCGGAGTCCGCAGGCGGAGGCGGTGTGAAGCGGGGAGTAGCCATGCACGTCCTGGACGTTGGCGTTGGCCCCCTGGCACAGTAACAACTTGACGGTGTCCAGGTTGCGGTTCAGGACACCCTGGTGGAGGGCGGTCAGCCCGACGTGACTGCAGGAGTCCAGGTCGAGCTTAGCCCCGTGCTGGTTCAAAATCTTGGCCAGCTCGGCGTTGTCCTGCTGCTGAACAGCCGACTGGAGGCGGACATCGGGTGGGAAGGTGATATGGCGGCAGGTCATGAGTTCCAGATCCTCGTCTTCTTCCAAGTCGAGGGAGGGACTAGGGTAGGTGCGATATCTGACTCGGCGCCGCTGCATCACTCTACTAGCCTCTTTACATGATCGGAAATACTCGTTAAATAGTATCACGTTCCTACCCGTTTCCCGCCAGCGCCAGCGGGCTCCTATCGGTACGTCATATTGACAGAACGCCTCACAGTAATTCCTGTGTCTTCAGCGCTGTACTAAACTACTCCATGTATACACCCATGAGCCAGTTGCACTGCGATTTATGTTTTTTTTTTCAAGACAGAAACTGTATGGGCCTATTAGAACGGAATTAACTGGAAGTTCACTCCAGTAATAGACAATCCATCTGCACACCAATATGAAATACGAATCCTTCGTGATCACGAGCTTAGACAGTTCTGGTTGTAGAGCGCATTACATGCTGGTATTTACGAAGGAAGCACGCGTAAATTAATGTGAATAGTCTACGGGCCCTGCTGGCGATGGTTGGCAAGTCAGCCACGGTACTACACTGCAGTAAACACGTGAGCTAATACACCGTACTCAACTTACAGTTCGGTTTCAGGCTTGGTAGCATTTTACACGAGTAGGCTACAGCTCAGGCAAAGGACTAACTCCAACCGGCGAGAAAACTCTTGTCTATTCCCAGGAGGGTGACCTGACTGTGACACGCGCTCGTATCGCTTCCAGGCTAGATGTTTTCTTTTTCCTATTATTGACGATTCTGGTAGCAAATTTCGATGGGCTTGAGTACGTATGGTGCTTACGCGGAGCAGCTCCGTGTGGGATCCTTGTTAGCTCCTCGGAAGAAGAAGGAATATTTTTCTTAACCCTTTGGAGTCGTGAGTTTACTTCTGTAATACGAGCTGTAAATGAAGTTGTTTAATACCTGGTTACAGACGAAATTATCATGTGGTATCGTTCGTCATGGAATATCCATACTTCGCTTCTGTTTTGTGCGGCAAGTACTTCCTTATTGTCATGTGCAGGTATAAGCTGCAGGCATCAAGCCTGCTTAAACATATTATCAGCGAATTCACTCAATGGCATCTGTATTTTCCAACTGTAGATTATTGCCTTTTTGATAACAGGCCATGCGTGCAGTGTGACAGCATTTTTCATTGGCGATGTTGACGATAGGTGCAATCACAAACTGCTGCATGGGCCCTCCTCGCTCCAAAATCTGTTCTCGCCGTGTCTGGTCAGTTGAGTTGTTCATCCTCGTTTGTCCACAAGGCCCCCAGTACAGGCCCTTTATGACCGCCAACACTGGACAGAAGATTCAGGGAAGCAGATCTTGTGTTTCCTGTCCAGTCTTTATGCGCGCAGTGAGTCCCCTGACAATGATGATACATTACTCAGCCGGATTCCAATTTTCATAATCAACTGCTGGGCTGTATCCTTCCTGTATCCGTCCTCAGTTAATTAAACGATTTCCAACAACCGATTTCGCTGGTAATGCTGTTAGACACAAACTGAGGCGGACTGCAAAGTAAATCCAAGCAGCTGGTGTGTAACCAACGAGAGCTTGTGCACACAACTCACCCGTCTGCACACATGGCAAGTGACGGTCTACCAATGGCGTGGCTATGGTGAAATTTGGGGGGGGGCATCTGGGGATGCACGCTTTTTCAAGGTGTACTGAAGGCTACATGCATTGTGGATACACATACGCATGATACAAAATTTCGAATGGAGAGACATCTGGAGGGGCGTGGATTTCCGTGGGGGGCACAGTAGGTCACTGGAATTTACTGATAGATGACCGTATGAATTTACTAAGCACTACTTCAATTATTTTCCTCTCTCTCATTTATCGTGAAGCGCGACGGGAAACGTAAGAACGTCTAGGGGACGTACCTCAAGTGCTGCTGGGCAGGTCGGTCTAGAGGCCCGCCGAGGTCTACTCTACGCGTCGGTGACCTGCCTCCGCACATTGTTCAGACCCTTCAAGTACGAGGAGAGCGTGTTTCAAGTGGCTGCCTACTAATAACCTTCTGCCGTGAGGGATGGATAAGGAGGCCTAGAACTGACCCTAACGATTTATTGTGTTTTTCTTCACCGCGAGAAGGAATGGGCGGGACCGTTTTTGAGAGCGCCTTTTTGTTTTAAATTCCCGTGGAAGTTGAAAAATACATGCATGTATGTAAACATGTGATTTTACCTTGCATATTAAACTGAATTTGAATTAAATATAATAAATTCACTGAATTCCACTGAATTAGCATTTTTTCGGTTATTAGTTGCAAACAACTTCAAAACCATTGAAAATTATCACTTCGAATTGAATAAGATTAATACAAGTTCATATATTCCTTTCTGGCATCTTTTTGGATCTGTTCAAGGTTTAGATCTTGTGCTATGAACCCCTTTTGAATTTACATCCTTCAAATACAAGGAGACACATTTTTATCCATAAAAATCTCATGCTATACAAGTTAAATTTGTCTCCTGAAGACGGACAGAGTACACTGTTCGAAAGGTCGAGTTATTCCCCGGTTCTTCTTAGAACCACACAGACTCAAGAAAGAGATTGATACATGGTGCAACCGCAATCACTTTACTCTTCTAGTTACTTTCACCATGAAAACCTTCAAGTCTTAAAGTTGTAGTTCTTTAGAAAACAAATTCACAGTTTAGTGTTCCGAATCCTGCCTTGCTTAACAAATAAATGAAAGGATCGCATTTTGCTGTCATTTAATGTCACCACAAAATTTATTGATGAAGGTAAAAAGGTAAAAAAAAAAAGGTTTAAAAAGTAATCTTAAAAAGTCAGTAAAAATGTGAAATTGAAGTGACAGAAATTTCACTCGTCATTCCATGAACAGCTGGACGAAACAACAAAACTTGGGAAACGACTGTCCGTCCGCGTCAGTTTTCTCTATCTCATTACCATAATTGTTTCGATCTTTGACAACCAATTAGCAACCTTGAGATGTTTCTGCGATCACTGACGAAGTTACCGACAGAGCGCGATGCTTGACCCTAAGGTCAATTGGCCGTTGACAGAAGTGTCGGCCGGAATCTACCGCTATGTAGGTTGATTACTTATCTGTTCAAATAAATATAGTATTCATACTGATTCTTGAGATTCTTGAAAATGTCAGGTTAATTGAAAAAATATTCAACACAGCATTTTTCACAAATTGTGTCGACGCTAGATGGCGCTGTGCGATCCGTAAGTGCATAATCACGGACGTATACAAAAGTAAATCTGGACTCCGAATGTCCGTAATCAGCTTATAGAGATCATTGAATCCACTAGCGGCCATTTAAGGGCCGCTTCAAACGTCGAATTTTTGCCGTGTCTAATTCAAATTTTGAGTCAAATGCCCGCTTTTGTTCTCCCTGGCGTCAATAGAAGCGAACCAACTCGCGCATTTGTATTCGGCTCGGTAAAATGGCCGCTGGTTGGCTTCTATTTCATATTATGCATACAAAGGCGTTGCAAGTCCAGATGTTTATATATATATATACGTCCGTGGACATAATATGAAGGCTTAGCATGGGGTTACACGCCTTTGGCTTTTGGAAAAGGGTACAGGACAGGACCAACGCGTCATAGTATGTCACACAAGATTTAACCCCAAAGACGCCCAAATCAAGAGGTTATTTCTATTTCTATAACCTCGGTAAATGAGAAACCGTTTCATTGGACAGAATGCCGGTGACTTTATTGTATACTGTTTCCTAGAAAAGACAAAAGAAAACTTTCGGGATGTGGCACAAGACAAGGTGCTGTATACGATGGGAGATACTCAGCGATACTGGGGAATCCTCAAAACATAAAAAAGCCCCAAAACTCAGAAAGGATCTCTGAATACCTTGTCTGACCAAAAAGTTGGATCGAGCGTAGCGCAGACAGGGAAGGTCTTAGCAGCACAAAAGCAGTGCACACAAGCGATGATAAGTAGTTCACGCAAGCGTAGTGCGCGTAAGACAATTGATCGCACTGTGACGTTTGCAGTGTGTCATGGCGCGTTTCTTTGGTTTCCACATGCAAATCAGTGTTTGTTTTTAGTGTTCATAATACTTAGTGTTACAACGCTATACGTTCAGACTCCATATGGATAATTTGTGATCAAGTTGTCAAGCGAAGCACTCCCAATCTTAAGAGATTTTTCTGCAGGCCTACTGAAAAAAGACAGTCTTTTCGGAAGTAATGAATTCCGTTGTTCGCAAGTTGTTTCGCTTACTCGTAGTCATCGTAGCATGGTACAGCAGTCTGCATCTATCTGGCTGCGTGCTCAGAGAGGCCCCTAGAACTCCGACTCACCCACCAACCATCGTAACATTTCGGCTGCCAGATGGCATCCCCGCCAGTGACGCCACCGATGACTACCTTATCGATTATGAGAAGTTCGAGTTCCACCAAGGATTCTCGTCTACAAGGGCGGATTGTATTCGCCCCTTCGACCCAGTGTCGTCAACAAGTAACCAGCAACCCACCACTGACCAGCTCCAGGACGTCATTTGTGATGCCCCTCAGTTGCTGAATGTCTATTTGATGGATTCTGATGTTCAAGCAGAGGTGATCAACCCACTTACTTGGTGTCTGGTCACAGTGGCTTTCATTGGGATTGCTTCTTGGGCGTTCTCGCCGCATTCCCACCGACAGGTGAGCCGCCCGCACGGAGACTTCAAGATTCATAAACCGTCTCGCTACGTTCTTCGAAGTTCTCCAAAATCCGCATCTCTGCAGCCACACGTGCTACGCCACCGTGTGGCCTACCTAATGATGTCCCTCGTCTCTGGGGCATCTCTTGGCATCTGGTGGATCTACAACTGCCCCTCCATCAACCCATATCAGTTTGGTGCCTCATATCTGAACTTGTGGACAGCTCCTCCTCTGACCCTTGCTGATTCTGTCTTGGAACAAGCTCTCGAGATTTCAGACCGACTGAGATCGATAGCCATCTCCGAAGGCTTTTTCTACTTTGTTGCCGCTGTCGTTCTGTGCTTCTGTTACCTGCTGGTTTTTGTTTCCTTGTCTCTTCTTCTGCAACCGCCAAAACGTAGATACCAACTCACCACATCCAGGTAAATAAAACTATTTCAGACACAGGCTTGCTTTGCAATGAAGCTTTTCGCGATTGGTTACAATATCAGGAATTTTGTCAATGTTGTAAATGTCCTGCAAATCCATTCTGAAAAAAAAGAAATTGTACTTCTGTGACAGAGCCAAGTGTCGAGTGAAGTGGACTGGGTTGACGTTCATGGAGATAGCCACCTCTGCAGGCCGGGGCATGGGAGCTACCCTGACACATGCTTGCCATGGTATTTTGGTTCTTCTTACCTCTTGGACAAAGTTCTTCTCTGGCAAACCTGTCTCAAAGGTTGCACTTGCACCTATCATCATAGGTAAATGTACCGCAAAACCGATGATTTTAAAAAATCGAAAAACAAAATTGCTCAAAACTGTTCTATCAACGATTTACTCCACATGTATTTGAAATGTTTGGCCTTTTTGGTTAAGTTGTTACCGATAAAAAAGAAATGAAAAATTTGCATTGGGAACGCCCAACATAATAAAAACTTTTCTCCTTTCATGGGTAAAATAATGGGTTATTGGTACTGGTTAATGTATGTTAGTGAGTATTTTAAAATAATTGGTCATTTATTACGTAAAATAATGATGTTGAGCACCCTAATTGGCCAGGGGTAGATGTCCATTTTAAAGACATTTCTTCTTATTAATTAGATCTTATGATTATTTGAAAGGGTAATAGAGAACCTGCTGAGCTAGCACTTTTTACCAAAAATCAGTCAACCTGTTTAAGTTTTTTAATCGTTTTAGAGAAATTAGGCAATTAAATCAATTTATACTTAGACTAGCGATGGGAAACTGGAAAAACACTTCTCACACTTACCCTATACCGGTGACTTTTGTCGACAGAAATTGAGCATAGCATAACTGATTATTGCTCTGTCGTATTTCCAACTTCAGATGTTGGACGCCAAGATAGATCCACACACAAACCTAACAACGACAGCAAGAATGAACTCGTGGAGAAAACACAAGACCAGAAATTTCTACTCCCGAAAGACGATGCGTTGGTGTACAATACACAAATCGACCCACACGTGGAACATGCCAACAACGACGGAACAGAAAACAAAGCTACTGTCAAAGTCTCCTCAAAGAAAGTATCACCAAAACCAAGGGGTGATGCATTCTGTCAACCAAATGAGACTAGGGCAGCCAAACAGAGCAAGGGACTTACGGAATCATCAAACCATCAGCCCGAGGATCAGATACTGGCTGAGAAGTTGGATCTGCAACATTCGGAGCTTCTGGGACATTCTGGTGATCACACAGTTGATCGTCATAACCAGCAAGCCGTGAAAGACATTGAAAAACAGACTGTTAGACAGAAGCCTGTAACTATTCTGACCACAGGAAACTCTGCTAATATTACCGAAGAGGACTGTGTAAGAGTTAAGGAGTCTACCACACCGAGTGCAGAGGCTCCTACTCAGGCCATAGATCCCGAATTTCTGGGAAAGTCATTTGAGGAGATCTCAGACAGTCGACGGGAAGACAACAGATCCCAGCTAAGTTGGTCCTACAAACTTCAACATCAAGCTTCAACCGAACCGAATATCAACTGTCATCTAGAAATCAAAGGTCCCGGACAATTGAAGAGGACAGAACAAGAAGAAACCAAGCAAGCACTGGGAACTCAACTCCAGCTGGACGGCCAGAACATCAGAGATGACGGTCACAAACAACCTGGTTCACCCAGAAAGTCACTGTTCCAGAGGACAGCTGAAGTCCAACTGCGCATACAAGCTAGCCGTGAGGGACGAATAGATCAACAGCGGCAAAAACAACTCCAGCTAAAGAAGGTTGGAAATGAAAGTCAGAAAAAATCTAAAAAGCAAGAGGATCTTCATAGGCAAGCTGGAGTGTGCGAACAGGCACATTTAAACCGTCAAGATCTGAACATATCGGGATGTTTCCGCTTCAATGCCTGGAGCCATCCCGAGCTTCCCACGTTGGACAACTTCGTCACGTTTTATGCAGAACAAAAACGAAAGGAGAAGGCGGTCCAGTCTCAATCAAGTCCTGAAGCGAATAATGAGAAGATGCAACACAGAATATCTGGCCAACAAATAGGTCTGAAAACTCGACGTAAATGGAGCCAAGATAATGATCTGAAAGGGCCGGATATCGATAAACAGGGATGCTTGCACTTCAGTTCCTGGCACAGTCGAAGACTTCCGGCCGTGGTCAATATTCTCACCGTTTTACCTCAGAGATATGCAGAACTTCGAATGAAGTCTAAATCGAATTTTGAGGCTCAACGCGAAATCTTGAATCGAATGCAAGCTGAACAACAACTGCAGCGTGGTAGAGAACCAAGAGACCAGACCGAGACTAAAAGACTTGGACATCTAAAACCGGAAGTTAAAGGCCATCCACATCAGGACGGTCGCCATCAACAGACTGATCTACTTAAACGACACGCTGAGTTCGGGGACAAGACTTGGTTCCAAAGACTAGCTGAAGCTCAGCAAAGACTGGCCACCAAAACCCAACATGAGAAAGAGGCCACCTTTCAGCGGCTGACAAAACGACCATGCCTGCATCAACTTAAACAGCCTCGGGCCAGAAACGCAGAACAGACAGGCGTCCGACGGAGCGAAGACCTTCAACAAGAGAGACAAGCTGAACGAAGACATCACACTGACTCCGGGGAGCCGGTAGAGCAAAGAAATGGTGGAATTTTGCAACAGTCAGAAGAACTGAAACCAGAACAAAAACTAGACCAGCGAGACCAAGGATTGGGGAAAGGTATGCTTTAGGAACCTGCCTTCTAAACTTTATATGTCACAACACCACTGCCAATATCTTTGTGTTTCTCATATTTCTTGTATAGGCCTACAGAGACCTTTTTGATAACCTTCCTCAGTATGAATTGACTTCCTTTTCAAAATCCCCTTCAAATAAGGGATGAAACCAACATAAAAATCTCCATTATTACTATAATCACCATCAGCTACACTGACATGACAAACTGGTACCTGTTTATTATTTTTTCGGGGTAGCTTTCCAACCTCCAAGCCACTCGGGTAGCAAACCAGACATTCGAGCCAGGAGACTCTCGGTGCGATTTGCGAACGACGCGTCCCTGAAGGAAACCGCCTTCATCGTCGAAAACCCGTCACAGGAAATCGTTAGCCACTCCGTCATTAAGCCAGAAAATGTCACCACCAAGTCAGGATCGTCCAGAGTATTGAGAGGCATATTGGGTTAGTTTTTACACTGGAGTATTGTATTTAACTGAGCTAAATCGTTACCCACACATGACCTAAAGATTTAACGATAATATGGTGAGTCCACTGGCCATTGACGTCTTGATAACACCTTCTTGGATAAACTGTAACGGATAGCAACTGACAAAGATTTTTGATGACTGATAAGAAGAGAAATGTATTCCTGGATTGACCAATATATGAACTCGCTCACTTGCTTCCTACTACTAACCAGCTGACGCCAGACGTAAGCGTCGGTCTTGCCCTCGTCGTTGGATCGAGCTCCCTCCCCTTCCCGGCGGTCCATATGCAGCGGAACAACGAGCTATCGCGGCCGCCATGGACGCCGAAAGATGCCGAGCTTTGGCCCTGGAATTGGAGAAAGAAAACGCTGCCGTGGACCACCGACAGGTCGAGCCACTGAAGACAGCGCGCTATCCACGACGAGTTTACAACGAAGCGTTCAAAATAACAGGAAAACAGCTCTACCGCGAGGAGCAAGAGAGCTGAACTCGCACAAAGAACTTTTCAAAATCTCTTTGAAGCAAAAGATATTGACCAGTGCTTTGGGGATCGCAGTCAACACAGATACAACAAAACTCAAGGGGTCCACTCATTGCCTTTTAGAATTGCTTTTAAATACTGAAATGAAAATAAAAACGTACATTAGAATGTATTTTTTTTATGCACTGAAGAGTCACCAAGAACGTGATTTATCCTCACCCATTTATCTCACCAAAATTAAACTGTAAAAGTGAAACTGGAATTGTGCCTTAGTAACCGTTGCAGTAACTATTATTTATAGAAGAGAAATAATATTACCAATAGGGAAATAATTTCATTCGTGTTGAAATCAACTCATACCTTTTATGGAAAAAAAAGATAAAAACGGGAAATTCTGTCAAGAATTAAATGAAAATGTGAAGTGGTTCTGAAATTGTCTAAGAACACAAAAGTCATAGTGACTACAAAGCAAATTGAAATAAAATCAATTTTTGGATTCAATGAACCTGCAATGAAATAAAAGCGATATACAACAAAAATTCCAAAATCCATACTACTTAAACAGGACTTTTTAAAATGATTTTTACTTCTCAGTCTCCTTGTTACAGTGCTGGACTGTACAACTCAGAATCAATACGGAAAAACCTTGGATAATGACTCTAAACTTATGACTCAAGTTCGGTCCTGTAGTCAAAAAATTATAAAACACAACAATTACTGGAAAGCGCATTCAGAAGGTAAATAAACGGAATCATGTTTTCAAAATGGTACTGCAGTTTTACAGTTAGTTTTCCTTTTGATTTAATTAATCTGTAAAATGTCCACATCCCACCGCCAGAATATTCCTAAACATGAGTAATTAAGACATTACTCGGTAGAGGAAGAAGTTCAGTTTCTCTTCATTCCGATTTATCAATGCTTGCAGTGAGCGTCATCTGAGTGTCGTAAAAACAGAGCTAACTTATCAGGTTGTTATTTGTTGGGGTTTTTTTTTTTATGGAATTCCGCGACCTAGTCTAGTCACGTGGCGACACGATTTGTTTGAATTTTATTGATGTCGGCGTTTTGATCTGGAGTTAAATTCACGATTAATGACCGGGTATTTGCTGGTGCCTAATGCACTGGCCAAGAACATCGGTGAGAATCTCAACGCTTTTTTCGACCCACCAGCGCACGCACGGTGGAAAGCAATCCACTTGTGCCGTATGTTTTTTGAATGCATGGCTGAGCCCATCATAGCCCATGGATCCAATAAAACAGCACAACACTGTCACAAGAGGGCGCTATTCAATTCAGTTTGGTGAGCTGTTTGGGCACGTGTGTCGTACAACTTTGGATTTGTAAGCTGCAAAATAATGATTACTTTTGTTAAACTCTCGCTCTGAAATTCTTCTTTGCATTGTTCCGTGTCTGTATATACTATTTGGTAACAGAGTAAGTACTACGAATACTCCTTGGAATGTTCAGTTGCTGTGCTGACAGCAAAGCAAGAGGATTACTACGGCCGTACGGGTTAGCCTGTCTGTTGGTGGTCAAATATCCACCGCCAAAACAGAAACCAATAAACCAAAGTTTTCATCACAAGCCTGATGTTGCCAGTTAGAGAAGTACATGCATGTACATGAAGCATGAGTAACTTGGGACTTTCATGGGCCTTTGGGCTATAGATAAACAAGCTTCTGCTGGGCCTGCTATTTGCACGACAGCCTGGGAAACAAGCTCCGGGCCTTGGCCTAACCTCTGGCTCATAATGTAGCCTGTAGGGAGACTGAGCGGAGCAAGCCACATCATTTAGGGGTAGAGCAAAAATTCCCCATGTCATAAGCCATAGAGCTGAGTTTTCAAAGTTTGCACATATAACTAGGGTAGCCCCACTAGTGTGGCACGGACTCTCACTCCTGCTCCATCCTTAAGGATGGATCGGGAGTGACAGTCCGTGCCACGCAAGTGGGGCTATAACTAGGGCTACTAGTACTAGTACTAGACATGCTAGACTCATCACTTTTTAGCCATCTTGCAATGTCGGCCTAGATGAAAACCTTTTGTATTTAAAAACAGTAAGAAAGGAGTTCTTTGCCATTATCATCTCCAATATTCAGCTCAATATATCACTGAAACAAAAACACAAGCTTTTCCTGCATATGGGCCCTAGGTACAAGAAGGGAAAGGTTATATTAAAAATGTATTTTGTCTATTTTTTACTTGTGAATATAAGTGACATGTTTATCATGCACAAAAGTTTTAATGAACTTATCTTACACAGCACCTTTATCTCACAAGGGAATGATTGAGGGCTTCAAAATATTGTCTTAACATTCTACAGAACCGTGAGGATTGCCAAATCGTCCTCAAAGCCCCAACTGCTGTAAACTGCACATACATTGTACTTGTAAGTTGCAACCATGAAGCAAATCCCGTCTTGAACACCTCCGGAGCATCAGGGGGAAATGGCATCCTCTTCAAGTTCGGCGACTGTTCAAGACGTCCATGAAGAGCTGCAGGGTAGGTTGATCACAGGGTCGGCTGTCCTTTAAAGTTTTCCTAGGATACCCTTTGTCTATTGGGTCAGTGTATAGTAATAATATTTCAAACGAAAAATTTCAGGTGACACCTCCCAGTCCCGTTTTCCTTTTCAGTTAAAGCAGAATTCTGTGAAATTTTTATACTAAGACCTGTTCACTAACTCACACGAGACACAAAGCTTATTTGATGGCTCTGTGACAAACCAATCCCCCGTAGGATTTCTAGATGACCTTGGCCAAGTTGAGAGCGAGCTGGATCATGTCCGTGGGCGCATCGATGCCCTCGTCCAGAGACAAGATCGTCTCTTGACCCAGAAGCAGGAACTCAAGACAAGAATAGACCAGCTGCAGACGCTATGCCAGAGGCTGGAGACGGAGCGAGGGGACTTCCAGAAGTCTGGTAAGACTCAGGTTAAAATTCTGGTCCGTGGGCTGTGATGTTAGGGTCAGTGCAGACGGTGAAAGCACTGCTGGATTTTTTCCAAATTTTGTACAAGCCAAGGACAGATGATACTGCTTGTCACTGACGTGTAAGCGAAAACACCAAAGACAACCAAAGACCAACTAAAACCCAATGATATCAAAGCACTGTATGCGTGGAATTTCACCCCCCAATTAAACCAACCATCAATTTAATTGGGTTTGTAGAAGGCCTGGTAGAAAGCAAAATTGGCATATGGCCAAAAGTCAACATGGAATACCGATGGCTGGACACCTAAACTGAAACAACCTTTGATAGGGGTTCCTCTTAGTCTGACATTGTTTATCTTCAAAAAGTCGGGAGAGCTTTTTTTCTGAAGGCTGTTATGAGTTCAGCAGATGCCACCATCTCATACTAAAAGTGACTATGATGTGGAGTTATTGGAAGTGTAGGAACTAGGTACCCTATTGAAGTTGTTACGCCCCAACTATAGCATTAGTCCCAACTATAGTTGGGCCCGTCCCAACTAGAGTGCTACAGTTGGGCCGGCCCAACTACAGCAGAGAGGTCCTGTGTGCATGATGTGCCCAGCATGTGCCAAAGTCATATTGTTTACAAATGTTATGTCATTGGTCATATGGCTAGATGAACAGATAAAGTGCCACATTTTAGATGAATTGTGTCAAGTGTGAGACACATTGACTTCGATAAGGTTGAGACATTTCCCACAGGCATTGGTCAACATAGTTGGGCCAGCCCAACTGCAGCACTACAGTTGGGACAGGCCCAACTATAGTTGGGACTTATGCTATAGTTGGGGCGTAACAAAGTCAAACATAGGTACCCATAAGAAAACTCAATTCCAAAATTCATCTGGAAATGCAAAAGCAGACAGGCAATTGCATTCCTAAAATACTTATCAAGAACCTTTCGACACAAATGTGAAATTTGTTTTAGCGTTTCATATGCCCTGATTTTATATTGCAATTTTTCCCACAGAACCTTTGTTTGAAGAGTTTCCATGGTAATTTGCATTGGTGTAGTAATGGCGACCCACTTCAATACTCAGGTGGCCTACTCCCATACACAGCCCTAACTAGGATCTTTTCTTTTCAAAAATAGGTCATACTTCTAAATCTTCTAGGAGAATTGGGCATATGCCTTTGTCTTCTGTCCGGTGCCTTACACCAAGCCCAAAACCTCAGACCTGACCACATTGGTCTCCTTTTCTTTCCCTTTCCCTTAAGATTTCCCCTGGTCGGCAGAACTGCACCGCTTGAAGAGGTCCGTCTTTGGCATCGAGTCCTTGAGAGCGATGCAAGAGCAGGTGATGAACACGACGCTATCAGGTCGAGACAGTCTCCTGGTCATGCCGACGGGGGCAGGCAAGAGCCTGTGCTACCAGCTGCCAGCGCTCATATCTAAAGGTATGTTGCTAAGCTTCCACTGCTTCATACCTTCAACAAATCAGCACTTGTAACATTTGATACTTAAATGTAACCAGATCCCACTAAATGATTCTTATTTTTGTTTTAGTTTGCATGAAAAAGACTAAGCTAAGCCGTTCTGTTTCGATGTGTAACTCACTTTTCTAGTTTGGTGAAAGTACGCTTTAAAGTCAGTAAAATGTTCAGAGTTCGTTTTGATTCTTTCAATGGCCTTAACTCAAAAGTTGCTCTCGCCATGTGCTACTCATTTTGTTGTCTGTGTTGGAGCACTCCTTAGTGAGTCCATGAAAACCCTACGGTGCTTGGGCAGCTGATTAGTATAGGGAGTTGCAGGCCGGGCAGTACAGAGACCAACAGGTTAATATTGTATGTTGTTCCCTTTGATAATGCAAAGTCAGAAGATTTGGACTTCTGGGGTCGACAGTAGTCAGTCTAGGTATGGACTTGGTGCAGAGGTTTTACGTGCCATTCTGTGGCTAACGGGAGCCAATGGCACATTACATGCATGTTTTCGAGAGAAGGTTTCCATGTTTTTTCCATTTGTTTTAAAAGTGACCTCACGTGTCAGCTCTTAACCACTCAAATTTCAGCAAGTACCGAAGACCTGATTGAAAGTGTGGCAACTTTCAAGTGCATGAATTGCTGATGTCTGATGGTAATCACTGTCTCTCGTCTTCCCTCAGGCGTGACGCTGGTGGTATCTCCCCTGGTTTCTCTCATGGAAGACCAGGTTTTAGCTTTGGAGCAGCTTGGCATACCAGCCGACTTACTGAACGCGAGCACACCTCCCGATAAGGTACCACAGTCAAAAGCCTGACCATCAAGCCATCATTTCTTTCTTGCGCCACTTTTGTTGATTATTTGCAGAATGCCCTGCCATAAGAACCAAGTTGTACACCGAGTCAGTTTGTTTCCAGTCCGGCAGATCTTATTCAGACGGAATCCACCGTCCCCTTTTTTGCAAAGCTAAAGTCATTATCCACCCCGAGGTGAATTGCACCCCCATTCGGCGAAAAGAAAGACAGGTGGTTATATATAAGCTGGAAGAGATTAGTTCAAGCACTCAGTGTGCTCCGCGTCAAACGCGCATATGCTTGAGTGCCTCACAGCACACATATGCGGTGAGTACCAAAAAAAATGCCGTCTTTTGTTCTGCTCGAAGCGGATTAACCCATGGTTGTTGAAAACCAGGCACTGTATCCGGTGTAGACCAATGTTGAGAAATAAAAGGAGTTTTCGGAATCGTGCGTTCATCTCCGGCTTCTGTCTTCAGTTTCATGAAGTTAGCCCACTGAGTTCAAACCCTTTGGTTCTATGCAGGTTCATGTGCTGCTGCAGAAATATCAAATGATCTAATACAAGGCCCGAATTGGGAAGATTTCCATTCGGTTCCAACAGTAAAGAACTTAATACCTATCAGAGAGCATTAGACCATTAAAGCCGGATAAAGACAAGATTTGGAAAATATCCATGCAACTTTAACCAATCTGATATTGGTCCAAAGCAGATATACCGTGCTTCTTTGCGTAAACACTTCTGTTTGGATTGGCACCCACAGACTTTTGCTAGTCCTTTGATGTGCCAGTGACACCCTCTAGTTCTTCCTATTCAGAGATTCTTGCTGATTGGGTGTAGCTCAATGACTGGGGAGAGGGGAGGTCAATGCCCTCCCCCTGCAGAGATCCTCTTTCCTGGTTGCTCCTCCCCCCCCCTGTGTCCCATCAGAAATTTTTAAATGTACACAGAATATGTACAAGTTCCAGATTATCAGCATTCAGTGCTCCCCTGAAAAATGTGCTCCCTCCCTGGTGCCCCACTAAAAAATGCATTCTTATTGCGCCACTGGCTATCAGGTGAAAAATGTAAAACCAAACAAGCGAGGGATAGGCTAAAAGCATTTGCGTGACCGGGTAATTTGTGTTCTTGCGTGTCCTAGCTGAAGGCAATCAATGCGGCCATGTTAGACCCCAAGGCCCCTTTGCGTCTCCTCTACGTCACCCCTGAGAAGATCGCCAAGAGCAAACGCTTCATGGCACAGCTGCAGAAGTGCTATACTAAGGATAGGCTGGCTAGGATTGCCATCGATGAAGTGCACTGCTGTAGTCAATGGGGACATGACTTCAGACCAGGTTGGTTCCTTTGACCCTGTCATCGTTATTATCATTCTCTGAACATCTCAGGTAAAGAATCTTAGGCTTCCTCAAAAGGCACTAGTTCACAAAGCCTGACGAAACCTGTCGAGAGGAGACAATGAGAAGCAGTTAGAGTTTTAGAGGTGGGAGGAAAACCCCAGAAAGAGTATTCAGGGTGAAACCCAGAGAATCAGGTAGGGACAGAAAAACCCAACCCACAATGTAGACCGAGCCAGGAATAGAACCCAGGTCACAGAGGTGAAAGGTGAGGAAAGAACCATTATGCCAAGTGAACCTGACCAGATTGCTGGACTGTTTACCCGTTTCACAGTACTGCTAAGCATAGAAATTATCTGCCTAGCAAAACAGGCTTCCAACTGAAGTGTCATGAAATATATTTTTGTTGAGACCGGCTCTCCGCTTATACTTGCTTAGCATGAAAATTTGCCAAGCAATATTTTCTTCTTATCTGCTGGCTGGGTCCTGGTTAACCGTCCTAGTGGTCGGACATTTGTTGTGTCAACACGCTTGCTGACAACTCATTTATGAGAACCTCCTCCGCATGTATTATATGGGTCGTTGGCGTCAAATTGATCATAAAGGAAACAGAGGTACATGTGGTTATCTAACATTTATCAACCAATAAACCCCATCTAAAGTTGATCCTTATTGGCTAGTGCATCAGACATTTCAGAGCCATGGGCTTCGTTGAACTACAGTGGGCATGCAAACTAGATGACGCCACGGATAGGTTTAAATCCTTACCATATTTGATGCGACACATTGTAACATCAAACCCACTGAGAAATAAACATACACACCAGAAAACCCATGGAACGCTTACTCACTAGCAAGGACCTTGCCTGTGGCACAACATGATATGGTAATCATAACCTTGATGAGTAGTTTTCAAGACAGATGTTTTTATATTTTATCTTGTGCCTTTTTGACAAGGAGTGCCTTGTGTGACAAAAGCAAAATAGCATCCCCCTAAAAGTATCTGGGAAAGGATCTTCTAAGAACTGAAAAACTACCACCTTCTTGTCAGTTTCAATGAAAAGAAGTATTGAAATCTTGTTTGTATTGTAACAAAAAAGTCATCTGTCTGAAAATAAGTTGAACCGAGTTTTCACTGGACATTTCCTTTAATGTGGTGGTTTCTCTGATTTTAAATGTTTTTTTAACTTCAGAATACGTCAATGCCTCTGGTGTGGTATATTGTGCCATGCATGGTGGGTGCATACCCCAAGGATTCTTTTCCTTTTTTCTCCTCAGACTATAAGATGTTGGGTGTCCTCAAGAGACAATTTCCCGAGGTACCGGTGCTTGGATTGACTGCCACTGCCACAGCTAATGTGCTTGAAGACGTCAAGGGCTTGCTAAACCTACACGCTTGCATCATACTCAGGTCCAGCTACAACAGAGCCAATCTTCTCTATCAGGTATAGCCTAGTGTTTGCTTTAGAATAAAAAAATTGGCTGTGACCATGACTTTGATAAAGATGATCAGAGTACATCACACAATTCTGTTCCCCCTGACCGGATTTCAGATCCAGATTTCCGTTTTTCTAAACAGACCCCCAAAATTCCATTTTCCTTCTTAAGTGAAACTGGACAATACTGCAAGAGAAGAGCTCCCCTGATATCATGCCCTCCATTCACTACAGTCGGTTGTGCACTTCGATGCTATTTACTAGGATTAAAAAGTTCTGGGGTTTTTCGAGCAGACCCTGTGGCGTCTCTGGTATGCTTATAGTCATTTCCGGAATCACATTTCAGCTTTCCTTTGAACACAAGACCCTTTCATTCATAATAAGGTGTATTCCACATTTCCCTCCCTCTGCACTCTGACATTTCTCATTGACGCAGAGTTCCGGAAGTGCTATCAGTGTAAATCGCAGGTTTAAAAATGTGAAAGGTCAAACACCCATCTTTGATTTGCAGGTCCATGCTAAACCAAGCAGTGAGGCTCGCTTCATCGAATTACTGGTGCAGTTACTCAATGGACGTTACAAAGGCCAATCAGGTATGTCGCATGTCACATGTCTCTTGGCTATTTTATTGATGTCAGCTGTCTGGCATTCACCTCATGGATCCACTTTTATTGTCTTTTTTTTATTAAACCTGTGACATGACGAACTGTGGGCTCCTTAGTTCTAAGTATTCCGTCTCCTTCTACATGGACATCTTCTAAATCAAGCCCAAGTATTTGTTTATTTTTGTTGGGTGTGAACATCAGTCCTAACAGGCACTGTGGTTGTAACCTCTAAAATCTGCCCCAGTGTGTGAATCCAATGGCACATTCTTTCACATAAACATTCAAGGAACCACTAGTTATCGTCCGTGGACAAATACTTGGATAGATGTACTTGAGGTTAGTAGCAAGACTCTTAATCTTGTCATTTTATCCAATATTTGAAAAGCCCTTTTTCAACTGATGTAATAAGCAGTGATAAATTGGTAGTATCATTTCAAGGTTTTTTTCCTTGTCTGTAAGGAATATTAAACTCCAACGATTGGGTCATTATGGCTTAACTTTAATACACAGTGAGTGTCCCTTTCCCACTAACTCCAACATGAGCAAGCTATCTTGGATTCTTTTTCTGAGATCGGCTTTTCATTACCTTCGACTTGATGTCACTAAACTTGCCATCATGCCCATCTGTTCCCATCAGTTGGGATGTTGACTTTCCTGTTTTCTCATAATGTCAGGTTCACGCGTCTGGTTTTTGTTTTTGGACATCGGAACGTTGTTTTTTTCTCAGGCATCATCTACTGCTTGTCCCGGAAGAACACGGAGCAGGTGGCCTTAGCCTTGCAGGGGTGTAACATCCAGGCCGAGCCCTACCATGCCGACCTGGAGGCCAGCTACCGCAGCGCAGTGCATGGAAGATGGAAGAGTGGCCTGACACAGGTTGGTCCTGTTTTTTTGGGGGGAGTGGCATTGTCAACAGTTCGTCAGTGGGATTCCTGCGTGAGCGCGCCGCGGGACTTTTCAATACTTGTGTTTGTGTGGGCTGCACTATGATTCAAAAAAAGAGCATTACTTGTTCGCGGTGACTCACAGCACTGGTCTCTGGATTTCTCTTCTCTAGCACATTGCAGAAGCACACACTGTCACACATAGGCTGGGTTTGTCCCTCTCAATAGTTTGCGAGTGGAGGAAAAGTCTGCATGCACGTTGCTCTCTGATCACATCGCGCGAGTACAAAACACCTTTTTGCCACCTTAAAAAATAACCATGTGATGTCAGAGCACAGTCCCAGTCTGATCGAGAGTATATTCTTGCTCAGCCATTGGTCATACTGCCGCTGTTCATGTACTCTAGAATATACCAGGATTTAGATACTCAAACGCAGCCGCAGTGATTGGGTCCTTCTCAGATGTGAGTTGTGAACCTCTGAGCCCACACTCCATGCCGTACCACTAACTCAGTGCATTTGCACTGCCCACCACTCCTTTTTTCTCTTAGCAGTCCCTTTCTGGCATTGTCTGCCCCTTTCATGGAGATTGTGAGCGGTAGGCACTACAACTTAAACATAACATTTGAAATAAAGGCCCACAACCATAGAATTCTTCATGCCAAATTAGCATAAGGGCGTTTGCCTGCTAAATACAAGGGAGAATTGGAGATTTTCGGATCACCATAAAGCAACGCTGTCATGAAAGTTAGCTCTGCAGCCATCTGGCTTTAAACACTGTTCTCATCTTTCACAACATCTAGTCATTCAAAGGCGCCGTTCAATATTTAAAACAACGAACTAAACCACTTGCCTAAAGTGTACTTATCTGAGGAAGGAATAATGTTTGGCAGACTTTGATTTTGTTGGTTTTGTTTTCTTTGTTTGGCTGAAGGTCGTGATAGCAACTATAGCCTTTGGCATGGGCATTGACAAACCAGACGTACGTTTCGTCATCCACCACTCCCTCAGCAAGTCACTGGAGAACTACTACCAGGAGAGTGGGCGGGCAGGTATGGCAGGGGGGGGAAGGCAGATAGCCTACACAACCGATGTATTCAGTAACTGTTTGATCCACGTGTGACTTAATCATGTAATCTTTGACAAGCAAGAGCATGGATCTTGTAAATACCAAGAGAGATGGTGATATGTTTGGTGCAGCGGGAGCTCTCGTTATCCTGAAGTGCTTTAAACCCTTTAATACGTAGATGTGAAACTGCAGATTAAAACCCTAACTCCCTAGGGTGGGTGCAAAATCATATTAAAATTGGAGGATTCAGGAATGTTAGGGCTATAGAAAAAAAAAAAAAGCCACTGTAAAATTATTATCCGTCTCCTGGTCAATTAATTCATTTGCATTCCATGAGAAAGTAGTTTCAAGTTTCACATATTTAGAGGTGGTTTGCAACAAGGGCATTAAGTGGAAAACTGTGTTCCCATCTGAACGCCATTCAAAAAATATATATAACGTATCCTAATGGAGCCAAACATATTCTTGTTGAGGCGTTCAAAGAACTCGTACTTTGGAGCTTTATTTTCTTTTGTGAGAGAGTTTTGCTCTGCTTAAAGCTAAATTGTGTTTTGAGGCGATGGGGTTGTATCCCCAATCTACAGTGTGGACAGTGATTGGTCCCGTTTGATCTAGGTCGGGACGACAAGCCGGCAGAGTGCACCCTGTTCTTCCAGTCATCGGATGTGTTTCGTCAGAGCACTATGGTCATGGTGGAACAAACAGGGCTGCAGAAACTCTACGCTATGGTGGCATACTGCATTGACAAGCACAGGTCAGACCCAAGTTGCCTTATCTAATGTGCAATATGACTCACTGTTCCTCAAACCAGACTAAGGTAAAAAAAGGCTTCTTTGGTGTAAGCCATAACTAGAAAGTAATGGTGAAAAACAGTGGAAATTGTACAGCTTCTCATTTTTTTTGTAATTGCACAGAGAATCTATCTTCAGTTCAGAGTAAAGAAATACAAAGCAGCTTGTTAGTAGAGCCAGAATTTCAGCCAAGTTCATTGGTAAAAGGTTAATGTTCTTGTGGTGGTGTGGATAGAACGCGCCTAAAATTACGAGCAATTACCGCATTTGTCATAAGGTGCTATTCCCTCATTATGTTAATGTTTCTAGAAGGCAAGCACTGCTGTCCACATCTATGTCCACAGTTCCAATGATCAATGACCCACATTCCCAGTGATTATTTTCACTATTCTTACGCCCTCCCAACATCATAGATGTCGTCGGAGTATCCAGGCAGAACATTTTGACGAGAGATTGGACGCCAATAAACAGCTGTGCAATGACATGTGCGATAACTGTAGATACAAAGAACAAGGTACCCTACACGCCATGTGTAACAATGTCTCCCTGAGGCAGTTTGCATCTCCAGTGCTAATTGATTGATTCATAGGTGCAGCAGTGCAAAATTGTGTGCAAGTCAGATGCTCTTACAAAAAACAGACCGCATAGAAAAATCTTGAAATAATAAAACGCAACCTTGGCTTGAGCTTCCGAAACAAATGTTGCAATCCGTCTTTGTCATTAACAAACTTTTCCTAAATTGAATCTCGTTGCTGTCTGATTTCCTTTTCAATCCGGAAAGGCATTCCCGATGGGTTTTCACTCCCTCTCGGTGTTGACCTGAATAGAGTGAGTTCTTGCATCTAAGGGAAAGTAGTGAGTTATAGTCTGCTTGTTGTCGGAGTTGCAACATTGCTGTTTCATTCTCTTAACTAGAGATGGAAGCCGCTTACATTCATATATATGCATTTACACATTGAACAGCATAACAACTACCACTATGGGTTAGTTTTGCCTTCACAGTTGCTAGTATTGGCTGGTGTAAAATTGGAACAGTTTGAAACCTAACAAGACAAAACCATTGAACCCAAGCCTTTCCACTTTTCTGTGTTATCCTTGCAGTTCATAATATGAAACTCAATGATTACTACATCAGCCTGCTCCAAACACTCCAGGCTGCAACCAAGAAGACGGAACGGATCACCCCGCTGAAACTGGTCGACAAATGGCTAGCCAAGAAACCAAGCTACAGATTGGAAGGTGAGATGGAAACTAGTGAACTTCGACCTTTTATGCATATGTGGACTGGCAGTGACATTACTCATGCAAGTCTGTGTACCCCAAGAGACTGTGAGTGACCAGAAAAGGGTCCTACTTCATCAGGCCAAACACTGAAGGCTAAAGGAGCCTCATCTGGTCACTCAAAGACCTGAGGGGTATGGACTCACACTGTGTAACTGACTTATACCAGCCCGTATGTGCTTTATAGAGCACCAAAGTGTGACGTCATTGTGAACCAGGAAGTGGTGTGCAAATGAACGGAGTACGCACACGTTGGTTCATGCACAGACATAGTTGTGTGTATGACAAATTCACTTCAGTATTCCATAACACAGCTTTGTTCAAAATACAGAAAGAAAGGAAACTGTTCAGGGCTTTATTGGTGAGGGTCCTGTAACCATGGTAACCAGTCAAAACGTTTGAGCATAGTGCCTGATGAGGCACTACACTTTGGAAATAACATGCGGACACGCTTCTAGTTCACACTAAGTCAAAGTTCATGGCCTATATTAGTGAGCCCCATGTGACTGTATCTCAGCCAATCAGGATTAACCACTTGCCGCTGGGGTTTCCGGTACTGGACACGTATTCTTTATACGCGTGGCCGGGGTCTCCGAGATTGGACAAAGGGAACTGGACCTTGTAACAAAAGACAGTACTCGTAACAAAAGACCAGGCTGCTGGGCATTACTAACATTTTTTTCACTGTCAATAGCGGAGATAATCCATCATTTTTTGGAAACAGTATACCATTGTTCAGGGGCATTCAGCGTCAGCGGATTACCATCGGGGACAAAAGTGCTCCACCACCGCAGCGATGAGCCACACAGTGTCCCTGCACGCTAATCTGGCCCCTATTGAAAAGAGGTCAGCAGTGCACTGAGCCAGGTTCGTGAACAAAAGACAGTTGTACAACACCGCACAATCTGGGCTCTTTTACAAGGCAGCAGGCCTGGCTGAAATACTGCAGCGTCAATAGATGTTGTCTGTCAGGTTAGAGTAGACCAGACAGTCCTTCGTGTGGGTGTAAGTGTCCAGTAATTGAAGATATGAATTTTTAAAGAATTTTGAAAACAGAAAAAAAATGAAAATTATCCCGTCCCAGCATCATCAACATTCATAAATACCCCCGGCGCGATGTGGTTTTAGGAGATTTGGATAAATTAAGCCAAATTATCCCTAATAGGAACTTAAATAAATATCCCTTACCACTGAACTCCGAGGAAAATTTCCATCTCGGCAGAATTGAACTGGGAAATAAATAATAAGGTGAAAAGGTGTTGTCCTTCGATTGGGATAGTTACCGTAGAGGAGTATACACTTCCAATAGATATCTGCATCGAAACCGAGGCTCTCTGTGTTGAACTTCGTCACGCATGCCCGCGGAGTCACACAGTACATGCAGTATCCGGTTTGCAAGTGTGACGTCACTTCAGTTTAAACCATGCCCACTGAATAAGATACACGACCATCGCTGGTACGTTAGTTCGCGGTCAATTGTCGTCATTTTTTCTTTTAATTTTACGAGTCGAGTCATCCTGAAAGACTCTTCCATAAAAATTTGAAGCTTGGAAAGTCTGAATTCAACATACCTTTATGTATTTTGTGTCTTGACTCCTTACTTTCAATCATCTGATCGTATTAAGAATTGAAGCTGACACATACAGCCTCGTTTTCAAACACGGAAGTGCGCAGATCGATACTAAAAGCGTCGTATTGGGATCCATCTATTCAGCTCCTATCCCACTTCCAGACAACAGCCAAAAAAAAAAGGAAAAAGGAAGAGTAAAGAAGACTATTTTGTTGAGCTAAACTTTTTGTCGAGGCTTTGCAGTCAGTCTTGACAACCGAACTCGTCCAATGGGCGATGGCGACTGCATTTTGCTCCGCACACAGATAAAACCGGGAAAGCATGCTCTCCTCACACATGCACAAACCCAAAAGGGACACTGCCGCTGATGGGCAGTTTTCTTTTGTTACTGGCCTAATCCAGGCAAGAACTATTTACAGGAGAAAAGCCAACCAACATCTGCTTGTAGCCTTTCTTAACCAAATCTTCAAGGGGGTGCCATTCCAACGGCTGCATGCTGTAATTGTAGTAGGAATTTCACTACATGGTTAAGAACCAGAAAATGGTGTGTTATAATCACCGTCAATGATATGTAGCCGTTCAGTGTAAAATTTCACTTCAGAGAAATTGTAAACAATAACAGAGAAGATGGCACAATAACTGCAAACAGGAGCCGAATACCAGGGGCAAGCAATACGCGTCGCATGACATTTTGGCTGGTGAGCTGTTCACGTCCCGCTGATCTGTGTGCTTAACAACGCAAGGAAGCTAGCCTGCAAAATAGGCCAAGATAATGGTCTTTTGGTTTTGCATTGTGGAGCCGTTCACAGTCACCGGCACAAATGTAAAAACAGGTTCAGATGACTTCGAACAAGAATCTGTTTCTCTAAGGATACAGACTCCATTGACAGTAACAAACAGTAACAAACAAACAAACACCCCCCAACAAAAAAAACAAACAAGCAATTTAGAAAGTTCCTCATCAACCTAAAACTGAGCCCAGAAGGCTTTGTAGGATTCTACCTGTAGGCGTTTAGTAAGAACATGTCAGATTCAGTCCAATCTTATACAAAGAGTACTCTTTTATGACACAAACTGTAATAAAAGCGCAAATTATGAGAATCTCAATTTCATAAATTCTTATGTTCTTCTTTGTTCTCCCACTCCTTTTATAACAAAGTCCCGGTTATAAGTTACTGAAATGAATATGTCATATGCACAGTTATGTGTGTGAAATGCACCAGCATAAGGGTGCATGAACCAACCAACATGCTTGCGTACTCCGTTTTCACTGTATTCTGGTTCACAATGACATCACACTTTGGTACTCTATAGCAAAGTAATTTGCCTGGTTTGGTTCCTTTAACCCTCCTAATGCTAAGATACATTCTTGACACAGTTGTCATATCAGTCAAAATCAGTCAAATTTCCCATATGTGTCTGTGTACTGGGGGAAATCAAGTGGAAGGCATTTTTTACTTTTTTTGACGGTTAAAACAGAAGGAGGGTTAACGTTGTTGTAATGATTGTTGACTGTGTACTCAGTATTTCCCAAACTCCCTCAGGTTCAAAGCGGTCACCGCTGAGTCGGGTGGACTGTGAGTTCATCATGTGCTACCTTCTTCTCGAGGGCTACCTGAAAGAAGACTTCCATTTCACGCCTTACACCACCATCAGCTACATCTTGCCCGGGCCCAAGGCGTCATCCTCCCTCACTCAGCCTATCGTCTTCAAGTATCGCCCCTCGGATCAGGAAGGTGAGGTCATGAAAGCAGACAGTCGATTTCCAGAGAGCCTTGCCTCGAAGGCTGCCCCAAGTGGTTCTAAGAGCAAGAAGACATTGGACGGAGGTTCAAGTTCAAGTTGTACCTCTGTCGAGAAGGTGTCCCAAGGACTAACTACCAAGGCCGGTTTGAAAAGGACTAAAGGAGTATTTGATGTGAAGGTCCCGGTTAGTGGTAAAGGACACATCCCAACAAAGAAACGCAAAGCTGAGGATTCATCTGAGGTGATAGTTATCCAGTGAAATGTTAAAGCAAAGTGACCATTGAAAGGAACTCATGCCCTTGAATAAAGCTGTTGAACCTTAGCAGTGTCAAATGACAAACGTGAAATTTCCAGTATGGATGAAAATAACATTAACCTTCAGTTTGTTTCTTTATAGTAACGACAGCAGTCACTTAAAGATCGATCATAGGGTGTTTTTCCTTTTGACCTTTCTGGTATTTATTTACATGGTGTTAAGTCAAAGCCTTCCTGGTCAGGTACCCAATAGAAACCACAACAAACGATTCTGTACATAAATGTAGGTGCCTGTCTTCTCATTCGGTTATTACTTATCTACATTCTGCATCCCAGAGGGCTCTTCTAGTGAGAAGGACCTTAGACTAGTAGCGAGACTCTCTTCAGTTTTGTTCTTTGAATTGTTGTAGCAATATCATTTCATTTTTTTTTCAAGTACTTGTTTTATCAAGGATATCAAAGCCCTTAAACTTAGAGCTGTTTTCCATGGGAAAAACCAGCTTCAGGTTATTGTGATTATCTCTCAAAACAGCGACAAATAAATGGAAGAGGATTTTACTGTTTCTTAAACTGATGTACACGTGTGTGGGCTGTAAAGTGCATGTATGTGTGTTTCCAAGTGTCTCATTAAGTAACAACAGTGCATATTTTAAGCTTCAACGGTGCCCTTAAAATGGACTTCTGTAAGGGGTCGTCACCTTATTTGTTGAGCCAAGAACATTAATTGCAGTGGATGGAACAATCTCTGCAGATGTAATCTGGCCATCAAATAACAAATCTTATTCTCCAAATGAAAAAATTATCTAAAATATCTAAAGCTAGGTCTGAACTTTCCCAACATACAATCTTCAAAATCCTCAACGTATTGGAATTTTCCAAGACCTTAATTTTTCTCGAACTCCCCCCCCCCGAGTTGCATTTTCAAAGATACCCCCCCAAAAAAATCAGGTTCTCAATTATTAACAAATTCAAATTGTAGCACCACCTTTGAAGCCCCAAGCCTAAAGCTGCACTTTCATTTGTCCAACATCCCCTCATGGTCGAGAAATACAGTGTGCATGACACTACATTATTAAAATACTCTCATGGCTGTTTATAAAGAGCGTGCGACCTTCGCTGAATGCACTTCAGTGAATAAACCTCAAGGATATTTCTCTGCAACATAAGGTACTGGGGTTCTCTCATGCATGAAGTAGACTATTGAGGCCTTTGACAAAGGATCACAAAGTGAAATCTGTGACCGACCATAATAAGCCACTTTAGAGCGTCAGTGAAACAGTTATTCAGCTCATAAATTTATACTTGGCACATATCAGCTTTTTCTCTTCATCTCGGTGTGTGACTGATTCTGACTCGACCTGTTACTGATAATGTGGGAGGTGGAATTTGGACAAATTGTGCCCATGAGTCTGTGAGAAAACTGCTATTTGGCTGGGGAGCAGAATGTGTGAATAATTTCAAGGTTTGTCTAACAATCATTTTGTACGTGTACATGGTGCTAATGGTACGTTAGTGTAGCCAATTTAACTGCCATTTTCAAATGAAGTAAATTTGGAATTTCTGTGATTTTTATATGGGGGGCTAAGAAATTTGTGAAATGTCTCTGTTGATACAATTTTGATGACACATCTTGAAAGTCTTGATTTTTTTTTTTATTTTAAATGTTTCCTTTTAGGAACCCCTATCAAAAGATTAAATATTCTGTCAATACCTCACTGAAGGAAAGGGTAAGATCCTAGATCAACGAATCAAAGATGTCATTGCTTCCATTTTGGCATGTACAAACACAGTCTTGATTTTCACGATATTTTTCAGGCAGGGCGTCAATGCATCAATATGTCCTCTCCCAGATAAGAGTCTGATTGCAACCTTAGTCATCATCCATAAAAGAGTTATCTCATTTCTTAATGTATACTGGTAGAGGTGTAATGCATTTGGCTATTTACTCCCATGATATATGGCCAAAACCCATTATGTTAATGGCACCATTTACACAAGAACTGCCTGTCGCACTCATTACTGGTAATAATTTGTCATAACAAGACGACTGTGTAACTTGAAACCCAGCCTTTCCACATCGCCAGAAGGTAATTTTAACAAATTTTGGATTGTTTGTAAAGTCGATGTTTATTTCAACCCAAAATGTTTTACTTTTGGGGAAGAAGTTGCTGTTTTCAACTGACGCAAATTCACTGAAAATCTTTGATGTATTTACCACATTGGAATCTGAAATACAGACCTCAAAATACCACTGTTTTGAAGAATTAAGACTTGCACTTTTCCCAGTATTTTGTCTTAATGTTTCAATAATGATCATAAAATCTGTGGAAATCCTGGGAAGTCAGGTTGGCGTAGCGGTTCTTTCCTCGCCTTCCACCTCTTTGCATTTGGTCTGGGTTCAATTCCCATGTTGGTTCACATGTGAATTAGGTTTTCAGTCACTACCTGCTTCCATTGAATTTACCCAGAATATTTTCTTGGGTTTTCCTCCCACCTGTAAAACAGCAACTGCTTCTTATTGTCTCCTCTCTACAGGTTTCTTCAGGCTTGCGAGCTGCAGTGCCTAGGGCACTTTGAGGAATCCTTAGTTTCATTACCAGAAATACTTAATAATTTTTTGTCAGCACACATTAGTTGAATACAGAAGAAACACTTGAGTTTTTTTTTTCCTTCAAAATATTGGATTTTCAAATCAGTACAGGAAAACAGTGCCTGAGCTTAATACCAAAATGTAAGTAAGATTCAGAAGGAAAGTGCATCAGTCTGGTGGGTTGCATGACATTTTACAAATAGACCGAATCAACTGGATGTGTGAGCTGTGTTTAAGCATGGTTAATTATTAATGCGCCACAGACATCTACAATGATTGGCCAATTCTGCACGGTACTGCAGATTAGAGCACCGTTACTGTGCCTTTTTAGTTTCAATAATCATGGAGGAACTCACTCTCTTGTGATTATTCAGACAGTGCAAGCTCTGAGCCTGTGCGTGTGAACTTCTGAGCATCTCGTTAAACTGGGGGATGATATGCTGTTGTGCCAAAGAGGAAAAAAAGGAGGTCTCATCACAAGGATAAAAACATCTGAATGAAACTGTGAGTCACTCATTAACTCATTGCATTGTATCTATCACTAGTGCCTTGCACTCTCTTCATCTTAATTAATGGCCATCTTGATGATGTAACTTTGTAGGTTTTCAATATTCTATTCAATTATATGCCATCTGCCATTGAGCTTTTGATTGTATTTTCCCCAAGTTGTATTCTTTGCATCAGTTGCCTTTTCACTATCATTCCATCAAATCCATTACGGTACATAGAAATCCTTGTCTGCTCATCGGTTCATTTTGTTTATATAACAATGAATCATGTTTTGCATCTATTGCTTATTCATGATGCAAAAAAACATGTAGAACTCCCATTTTATTGAAATTTATAATGTGGTAGAATTTTAACAAGCAGTAGACCATCTTCTCAATTAAGTTTTGTGAGGTTCTGAGCAAATCTGATCGACTAGATTTATTTTTTTATTGTTATTTTTTTGGGAGCCCTGGAGCTTGAGGTGTCTGACCTTTGGAAGGAGGATGGACTGTAAATTTAGTGCTGCCCTGGGAAATATATGAATATGTATGAATCTAACAAAAAGTCTCTCTTTGCATGAAGGTTCTATCACATAAAGTGTACACCAAAGCAAACTCTCTCAAATGTTGTTTGATAATCCCTCCAGTAGAACTCATTGTTCCAAAGATTCAGCACAGCTATGGGCTGAAAGATGTGAAGTGTTCTAGACATAGTCTCTGTGGATTGGGATGGGTTGAACATATAGATTCCAAAGGAGTGGAAAATATTCTTTCCAGTGCAGTTTGTTTTTGTATTTTTTGGGGATAATGTAATCAAAATATTGAGAAAAGGTCACAATAAAATCACATATAAAGAAAAATTTCTATTTTGAGTTGGGGAGTGCATTTGTGTAGGTGGTGGTGATGGGGGGGGACACCAACATACAGGTTAGCATCCATGTTGGTTCCTTCTGACCCCTACCACAACAGGAAATCCCAACAATATCAGTGAAGAGGATGACCCCAGGGTCAAGTTGAATGCAATCCTTCCTAAACTGAGGACAACACTCGTAAATGCACTGAATGGAGCTGAAATTTGGTTTCTGGACCACTACTTTTCAGAGGAAACCACCACGGTTATTGACAGCGGCACACAGCCATTCAACCATGTCTCTACCTTCCTAATGCAAAGCAGCATGTGCATTATGTAGGAACCAATCCTTGCCGCACTTGGTTTACTTGGAATAATAGCTGTCCACGCCTCGTTGGATCCATCTTCTCAGCATAATAATAAAGCCGGTGCCCCACATGTCCATTATGAGTTATACTGGTGACACTATTCCGTGCTGAAGGATTTGTTTACACACTTTCTTCACAGTATCAGTGCCAACAACAGCCGTCTGGACATACATATATTTCCAAGCACTGGAGCTGCGGAGAGGGACTGACGTCAATACATCTACAATTTTTATCAACGAAACATCAAGCTTAGCGAGAGTCTGGTTGTGTTCAACACGTGAATAGGATACGATATCACAGTAAGTACTTAACGCTTATGAACAAATAGCAAAATGTTAATTTCTTCCCTCTTTTGGGAGGTGTGGCTCGAAGCTCCATGGACAACACGAGCTAGCTAGGAGCAGAATTTTTTTCATATTTAAATATTCCCACAATGGCCATTAACAATGAGGCCATCAGTCATTATTTGTGTCAGAGGGGGGTTTTTTGGTTATTATTTTGCATGAAAATCTAAAAGATTCAATATCAACAAATAGTAGTCTACACCTAGTGTACCATGAACATGATGAATAGAGAATTCATTTCAGCGATTATGCACAATAAGCCTATAGGAGCACTACGGTTTCTACTCTATTGGCCGTTGTTGATTTCAGGCATACATGCACACTATATTGTTTGATCTGTCTGCAGCATAACTTATACCGTGACCTACATGTATTTCCCACTCAACATTTTTAATGTGGGTTTGTTGCAATATATAGTCAGGGGTGGATCCAGGAATTTCATGGGGGGGTTTCAGGCCAGACTTACATTGTTTACACTTGTTGCACGTAGTTGGATTATTTTTTATTATTTTTCCCCTTTTTTATCTGTTTTGGGAGATCTCAGAGCAGGAAGCTCTGAGACCCCCCCCGGATCTGCACCTGATGGTGTTCTTATAACGTGTCTGAGATGGAAGTAAAAGCTAAGTGAGATTTTCCAGAATAAATGAATTTTTTCATCAAAATTTATTCTGATAATGCAATTTTTTGACAATGAGGAAATGTTCAGGCAGTTGAAGCCACGCAGCCAGCTAGGCGATGGCTCCAGAAACATAAACTTTCATTTCCATGGACGCCAAGAGGAACCTTATTGCCGTATTGCTGTCATCATTTTCTGAACAGATTAAATATGATTGAACACTCAATCCCAACATTTTAACATAATCCGCCCACACAAGGAAATGAAAACTCTGACATTTTGTTTCATGTTCGTGAATGCCCACAGGCCAGTGTTTAATCCAATGCTTTTCAGATGTCACGTGCAGTCGGTGTGACAAGTACATCTATGTACAGCCAAGCTGGCTAACCAGTATGATCATAAGCCTTACAATGTCTGCTCCATTAGCCCTTGGGGGCACCAGACTTCACCTGTGAATGCTAGCCGTTAATTCATGTCATGCATTTGAATTCATTAGGTAAGTTTAGCGGCACTACACCCTAGCTGTTGATGGGACACTTTCTTTTGTTAGGGAAACAAGTCATTGGGAGAAACATTTGTTGGCATGTTTTGGGTTCACAGTTTGGGTACCTGTATGTGAGAACTGCGACTAAAAACAAGCAAAAAAACCGGCTGGTTTTGTGGCCAGCGTTAATTAACCAACCCCCTGAAAGGTTGGCAAATGTAAGATGTCTGCAGCTCTTTCAACTATTTGAAATACACACGTACATGTGTCAACTTTGTAATTTTTTGCATCACAGAGCCATCATGTCCGAGCAGAGAAGTTCCAGGACGAGTCCCACCTCCACCATCAAGCGCCGGGGAGCCATTCGCAGGAAACCCCACCACAGTCATCCCACTGCTGACACCGAGAATCCAATCTTTGCCTACCTGGTCAAACTGTGGAACTTGACCAACTGGATTCTGCCAGACGTGGTCAACAGAGTGCCCGAGGAACACCGGACTTTCGTCGCCCACTTGTTGGGCGTTCTCAAGATATGTCTGCTGCTCCTGGCGGGGCATTTATTACTTCGAGTTTTCTTTGGTGGTTAATTTCTCTGTATTTTCTCTGATTGGTCAGTTTAAGTTTAAACTTGTACATAGAATTTCTACAATGTGAAAGGCTTTTATGTAAATCTTGACTTGGAGGTGTCAATGTGGTGCCTAGTCACATCTACATTTTGCAATTTCTTTGCAACGTTGTAGTTATGCCCATTTCTTGCTTTTGGAAAAAACATTGACAGGCATACACACTTAACTTGATAGCCTTACCATTTTTTTTTTTTACCTGAAGAGAAAGAATCTTCCTCCATTTTTCGTGATCCCCTTACCTGTTTTTAACATTTTGTCATGCCACATCTCTGTGTTAAAATAAATGTCTTGCACGCTTCTCAAACCATTTTGTACAATTCAGATGTAACATTTTCGCAAAATGATCAATTTTTGAAGTAAGATGGGGAAAAAGTTTACGCTTTCAAGTGCAATTCAAAAGAGCAGCTTTGTGCAATGGTGATAAGAAATTCATGAACTGATGTAACCGTTGCAGTCAAAGCTTCCATTGACTGATCGACCAACTTTGTGCTGACCACATCTCGACATAGGAGGATTATCTAATGAATATAACTGTAAAAATGCTTTGTCCAACTTGGCTGAAACATGGCTAGGTGGTTCTAAATCAAATTTGTTGCTTTTTGCTATTGAAAGTGGCAGACAAGAACACTAATGCCATTTTTTGCCACTTTCTATTTAAAGGTCAGTTTTCAATGCAAGACCCTATTTTGTCCATCCAAATTATAGGTCATCCCTAGCTTTATTCAGTCAAAGAACAGAATAAAGTGTTCCAATTACTGAGTTATAATATGAAGTTATGAATACGTACCGTTTAGTTGTCTGTCCTGATGTCCATCTAGCTACAGGGCAGGACTATTCCACATTTCACAATTCACCTCTTGGCAATCCAAAACAGCAGTATGGAATACTTCCAGGCTAAGTTCTGAGATCAAGTCTTGGGGAGAAGTCAGAACAGGATTGGGCCAAAAAAGTTTATGCTGTGCATGTACAACCCCATAGTCTTCCAAAACAGAAAACAATATCTTCTCAGGCATATAAAGCATATCAAATGTGTCCTTCCTCTTCTGGATGTAATCCTATCCTTATGATCACTCAAAAAAAAAAAAAATTTGAAGCAGTTCCTTGTCATTCAAAACTCATTTCTGTGTAAACATGGGGTACATGTACATGTACATGTGGATTACAATGAAGTCTTGCCACAAGACTTGTAACACATACGTGTACCAATCATGTAATACATCTTCAATGAAAGACTGTTTGGATCCAGACTAACTACAACTGATCCTGATTTCCTCTGCGACATTCCAAGCAGAACTGTTGGCAAACTAGATCTCAAACTGTTAACTGAGGATATTCCATACGACCCCTAAGGACTCGCATGTGAACACAAACGCTAGTGTAATTCAGCAACCGGAAATGGAAGCCATTACTACGATGGCACCACGCTCGTGGACCAGTGGTACGCACGCGATACATGCCTCTCTGACCAATAGGGTGCATTGATTTGTCAAGTGTAAGGATGCATCAAGCTTAAGAACCACGAGTGCAGTGCAGTGTAACCTTTTCAAGAGTCAATGCACAGTGTGACCATTTTTAATTGGTAGGGAAACTTTTGACCAGATTGTATGGAATCTGGAGTGTTCCAACAATGTTTGGGATTCCGAAAATAATTGTGAGTTCCATCGCAAAACCACGCTGAAGAAACACAAGCTATTTTCTGGAGACAGATACCAACTAACCGTGAAGTACTGTATGTGTATTCCACTATTTTCCTTGCCCATAACTTCCAAAGTTTTCTGCAGACAAGAAGAATTACTTCTTACTAATAATTGTTAACTAAGCCTGGTTTTAGGGGCACGAGGTCACAATTATCACATGAGAGTGTGCAATCACGTGTGTGAATGGCAGAAGTTCATATACCGCCTTGCTGTTTTAATACGAGAATGTGAATGCAGAAAAAATGGGACAGGGTCAATATTTTCATGCATAAATTTTTAGCAATAAAACATTCAAGGTTGTTACTAATAGTACTATGAAAACAGAATTTTAAATACAAAAGCATTTTAAATTTCAGTGTTGCTATAAGCCCCTTTCCAAAGTCATCAAGTTCATTTAAACAAATGGTTGTACCTGTCAGAAGGAATGACCCTTGCCAAACCAGACAATCTCTGAAACTCAGACTTGCAAGATTATGTAATTTGGAGCTGCATTGTGAACCTTTAGGGTCATGTCTTGCATACCTGTGTCAGGTGTGAGTCCCAATACCCAAAGTCCTACTCATTTAGAATACTCAGTCACCCCTGTCTCAGTTCTCAAGCTTGATTCCCACTGCATAACAATCACATCTTGGTTTTGTACTCGATGACTCAGAACAGGTCTGAACTCTAGCACTAGCAAATTAAAATAATATACATGTACATGTAAGTCTTATTGTGCCTAAAGACTCGATAAAAATGTCAGGATCTTTAATATACAATGCAATCTGTGTATGAAATAAAAGTACATGTATTCTTCTACATGGAGGGAATGTTTGAAACGTCACCAACAAGGTTGTTACTGCCTAAACGATTGCACAATGATCCGCTGACAATCATAAAATAATAAATTAGGTAAATCTGATTAACATGTATGTATGTATTTATGCGGACTGATACAGGAAAAAACTGAAACCAACATTAAAAATAGGAACGTGGAAAAGCAACTGAGCCACCCAACCATTTATATATCTTTATGTGTTGCACCAGAGAATTCAATTGAAATTGAATTAAATTGAGTGTGTGACCTTGCTTTTCTAAAAAAAAAAACAAAGCTCACTCATGAAATGGTACACGTAACTTCAAATCCTTAAGTTTTTCAGTTAAATTTTTGTCTTGGCTCGTTGCTCTAGGAATAAGAATTCAAGAGTATTGACAACTCGGAATTGGAACATTTTTCTGCATGACTTAAACACTCTTGTCATGGAAACAGGTCTGACATGCACAGACCTATAAACATCCCGCCCACCTGAGTTGTCAAGCCCCTCCCTTCCCTCTTCCCCATTTTAAGTATTGAGGCCATGAATCACACTGATACATTTATGTACATGTATTGGTATTAGGCAAGGTCAGCACACTTGAACAGAGTCTTACAAAATGTACTGCACGGTCCATTCCATTACAAACAAGGAAATACTCATAAAGCAAAACATCTCCAATCTGCTTTCCCTGGCTGGAAAAAGCACAATCTTAAGAGTACAAGCTGATTGATGTCTAACTCCACTGCTAAAACAGTTGCTCGACAACTCTTCATTGTTTCCTGTTTGAACTTTGAAAACAACAAACTGGGTGTACAAACTAGCCAGGAGCAATGTCAGTTTTTGTTTGGGGGCATGCTGCAGGAGTGCAGTATCTCTGAACACTTGGCTGCTCACGTGAAGCAGCATGAAACTCGCAGAGATCTGGACAACTCCAGAATGAGTCAACGTGTAAGGGCTGCATCCAAAGCACACAGCTATGGCTAAAAAATTACACATGCCCCCATGGAAGCCATCAGCTAGTGGCTTTGTCCATTTCCCATCGACCTTTGTGATCTCCAACCACAGTCAAGTCATTCTGACACAGCCCAAAGTCAATGGATAGTGATGTCAAATGTCAAAAAACCACTGAATATCTGTTCGTTCATACCTTAAAATAAACTTTCTCTGTGAGTAGCGAAGTCAGTCAACAAATGACATGTAATGAACAGTACCATAGTACCTCAAGAGGAAAAAGTACATCAATGTAACTTCTTAACCTGTGATAACTTTCTAAATTTACTATGTACATGGTTTTTATGTACAACTTCAAAAAATCACATAAAAGGAAGACCTTGAGCTTAACAGAGAAAACTATTTTGATGTTCTCAAACCAGAGGGTGGACACCAACACCAGAAAGTATGTTAACAAACTTCTTGACAAGAGTAAACCACTTCCCCTTCATCATTACATCAACTGTACACTTCCGAATACAACAATACATTCAAACTGATCGTATGTGATAAAGACATACCAGTACAAGGTGAATACTTTCCCCAGAACCAATGTAAGATTGAACTATCCCCTGGAAATAGAAGAGCTACTTTTATCCACATGTGTCGTCACAATCATTTTGATAACAATGTGCTGCTTCTTTACTGGTAGGGTCATCCCTGTTTTGCCAACTTCAGAAAGATCTACTTGTTCAATTAAGATCATAAAACGTGCAAAAAATAATTTATCTTGTCTCCTGTCATCTAAAAACCCCTCACTGCCATTTTTTTAAGATTCTTGTTGCTGTACTTTCAATTGATACTTTTAGTATCGATTGATTTTTCAAGACCAGGTGTGTACGGATTTATAGCACACTCCAGACTTATGGTTTTGTACCTGTTCATAGTCTGCAACTGATAAAGAAAGCTTACATAGGCCATGTCTGCTATGGACATCATCTCCATGGCAACAGCTATTCTTTGTATACTACCAATACCTGATTGCACAAGACACCTGATTCTTAATTAGACCAAGACACGTCCATTTCTCATTTGCATGGCAGTCAGCACACTGTGACGTCATGTGCTTGTAGTGGTACATGTACATTTAACCATGCTCAACAGCCAAAATTCAATTTGTCAAAGGTCACCAGGGCCCAATACGCGCAATTCACAATAGTGATCCTCCAAGAGCTTGCAGTGTGTTTGCCAATCACGATGCGCGACATCTGTCGACCCAGTGCGCATTTGGAAAGGGTCAACAGATTTTGCGCGCTGTGATTGGCCAACACGTTGCGAAGTCTTGGAGACACACTATTGTGAATTGCCTATATTTTAGGGTGCCGCTAAGCACACGATTTTACACTGAGGCTCTGTGCACGGTATTTCATGGAGACCCTGAGCTGTAAGCACGGCAAAAAGCGCACTTATCTTGGAGGAAAAAGTCTTAACATTTTGACTAAACAATGGAAATTTCTATGCGAGGACAACCATAAACACAACCACGAATGCCAGGAAACAGTGGTTAAGGTTAACAAAACTTTTCTGCTGTCGTAAGTACGCCTTTTCGGCTGTTACGCAACTCCATGAAATTGAGCCCAGGAGTATGCTATGGTCGATATTGGGTATTTTTATAATGAATACCGCCATATTCCAGCGTGTTTCATTAGGATATTGACGTGCACATGACAATTTAAACTCATATGACACCGTAATATATTTACAACTGACAGCTTTTTTGGTTTTGACAAAAAATACATTTAAAATGTGTTCATACCGGGGATTACAAAATTAAAATATATGAATTTTAACAGATCTGGGAGATTTACAACAACTCACAGAAGTGCTAGACAACATGATTAAAAACTACGTGTACCATGCTGAGTTCGAAGTCCTTTCTTTTGAAATCAAAATGACAGTTGTTTATCACTTCAATTTCAGCGAAAACATAATAACCATAGCAACATTATTTCCTCCAAACAGTATTTTTAGAATTCCTCTTTAAAAATTTAACCACCCAAAGTCATTTTTGTGACTTCATGACAATAGCTTAAAACGACAAAAAATATGAAATACAAAATTACAAAGCAAGTAATTTTCAACATAGCAAAAGTACATAACCTTTTATCAATGAAAACACCACATCGAAAAATGATTCCATGGATACCTGTTTATATTTCAGGCTTCAATCAATCAAGTTAAATATACAAATAAGTGTCCTTGCAATATGAAGGATGTTTAGAGTGATCCACTTCAGAGCTGTAGCTTCTTCCTCTATGACTGAACAGAGCAACTACACAATGAGTAATCAGAATAAGTCCCATTTCATAATAACTACTGACACTGAATTGTTGGCACCAGTAGAGCAAGACTACTGACCGGAACCAGACTAAAACCTACAACCTCTGGTTAAAACCCAAGTTATTGTCACTGCAATAAAGTATGCTGATTTGTTGAGTAACTCTCCTTCTCAGTCACAGTTAAAAATCTTGTACACTTACAATTGTCAGTCAGTTTATGAGGACAATTCCAAACCCTTATTCTCAAACTCCAAGTGTACAATTTTATGATTTTGAATCACAATGGCTTTAATCAAAGTACAACCAATGATTTTCTCGGCAGGTACAGCTTCTTCCCTTTCACGGAGTAACCAAGGGCTCCTGACAGTTTGGGATATGGGTGTATCTGTGAGGCTATGAAGTACATGACATGTAACACGAGATGTTTTTATTTTTCACGGTACCTTCCAATCCAGTGGGATTGCATGCAACCACTTTGGCCATTTTTGCATCAGCTGAACCTCAAATGTCAACAGCGCGAGCGCACAGGGTCCTCTTTTCATTATTGACGGTCCAGACATTTCCGAGCAAAATTTGCAGCACCGTGCTTCTTTTCTGAGGGCATTACATGCGTATTCTGCTCGAACGTGAGGTTACGCGAGTCTAAAATACTACTCCGACCTGTGCATCACATGGACTCACACTGACTCAGAGAGCAGAGGAAGGACAAGATACTGGTCCAAGCAAGAAACTCGTTTACTCACGCCTCTATGCACTGAGCACACAAGGTGCACAAACACACCTGCAGGAACCTACTCATTCTAAGCCCACTGCAGATATAGCACTCAAACATTCTTCAATAACAGCTACTCCGTTTCCATTTTCATTGAATTTTTATTGCTGTGGACAATAATATTTGGAGCCCACACATAACCAACATACGTGAATTAAGTACAACGTGTCTGCAACTTGTGTGACCCAACAGCACATGTTCAACAAAACATACCTTGTTTGCTACAAATCATCCAAAACATATCACAGCCACCCCCTAAGGCAATCGTTGTAAGTTCACTGCATAGATGGAGCCCTGTACTAAGCAATCATGCTACACTATTGCTAGAACTCATCCTCGGAGCTGTCCGCCAAAAGCTTCATCCGGTCCAAGTTGCCTCCCATTTCATGATCCTGAGGGAAAGTGAGAAAGAAAAAAAACATACACTAAGTGAAAAATGGCCGATTCCTTCAAGAGTGATGATTTACCTCAAGCTCCTTATGCTTTCCAACTCCAACTGAATGTCTTGGAGAGTTTGCAGGATTGAGGAAAGTAGAACGAGAGCCCAGCCCCTTGATGGGGTGCAACTTCCCTCCAAAGAAGTACTCTGGAGAGGAAGCAACAGGTTCCTTTCATAGTGACAGATTTTGGTAGATTCAGGAAGGCTCTTCTTCACAGAAAAATAAATGCTGAAGGAGACATGACAGCTCACAGAGGAAGAACTTGAAACATGTTCCCCATCTTCTGGCAAAGTGCCAGTTTGGGCAGCAACAAAGGTCATACTGGAAGTCCAGCCAACGGCATGTTAGGCTCACCGCCCACACACAGACATGTCATGCCTCCAAAGCAACATCTAATTCATCTTGTATTAAGCCACACCACTCCTGTGAATGTGGCATTAGAATTCCCACGAGGGCAAACAGGCGTGCACTCTGGACATGCATCAGCACAGGCTGATCATATTTTCTTGACAATTGATATGCCCAAGCTACTGGCTCGCAGTCTGTGAAAACCTTCAACCCCGACCCTCAGTTTCCAAGTCAATGGTTTGAGAATGGGTAGTCAATTTCAGCTCTCCAAGGTATTGGAAATTGGCAAACTAGTTCGCGAGATCAAGCTGTTAAAGTCCCAGGTAACATGTGTATTACCGTATCTCATACATATTCAGTAGCTATTCAAATTTCAGGAGCAAGTCAAAGGCAGTATGTACATATGCTCCCCATCTGGTCATGTGTAGTGTGCAAACAGCGTAGCTACGGCTATGCTCACACTTGTATACATAAACCATGTGACTGTTCAATGAATCCTGGGAAAAAGTTACTGAGCCACATTTGACTTGGGCATGGATCCTTTCATGTGCATCAGGTAAACAGCAAAAATAACAACTGGCAAGTGGTGATCAATGGACCAGTGAGAATGGGGCTCTCAATCTTGAATATGCATAAGATATGGTAACTAAAACTGATCAAAGAATACATGTACAAGTGTTTGGATCTCAGTAAACTACTTCTGACGATTCACCTTTCCATTATTCATCAGCTTCATGTGGCCTCTAACCCTGTCCTTCTTCTTACAGGCACGGATGCTGTAAGCAAAGCAAATGATGAGAACTGCCGCGACAATGCCGAGAACAACTGGCAGCAGCAACTTTGAAAACATGGAGTTGTTCTGTCCAATCGCACCAAAAAGAAAGGGGAAAAATGGAGAAGAGATTGAACATATGAAGGGTTGAAAATACAGTTCAGGGTCCTTTAAGTTATAAATATATGTACTAGCTATCCACTCCGATATTTTGAAGGCTTCAAGACGGCACAACCCACTTGCCACTTTGCACTTATGTCCATCACAGGTCCTTCCATTGAAACTGTCACAGGTAACACGGTGAGCAATACAAAGGAATGTTTTTATCAAAGTTCATTTGAAAAGGTTGCATGACGTGGGATAGACTTCCATGGACTCTGGATCCACTAATAACAATGCCCACCACCAATATTGTAGACCAGTCCATCACCAGTCCCTGGAAGTCCACCTCAACTGGTTCGGTACTTGAGCTGGGTTGCAAGCTATTCAAATAAACTGTGACAAAAACGTACCCCTGTCCTCTTTACCCTGTCACTTACAACCAGTCTTTGGAAAGGATCTGTGACTAGACTCAAGAAGAGCCTCGAGGAAGGACTCGTGAGGGGCTGGATTCTGATACCCAAAGGTTGTTTGAGGAGACAGAAAGGGGCACTATCAGTCTAATGAAAAGTAGTGAAACCTGAGGAATTGGAAAACCTTCCAGGAAAAGGACCAGAGGAGTGAAGGGTTTAGTACAGAAACTGATTATAAATTCCCTGGCTGGAGGAAAAAATGGAATAGATGAGCTGTGATGCTGTGGCACAAACAACATGGTGGCCATTTTTCTAGTAAAGCCACTGTGGGTTATCAAAATTGCCAGTGGTTACATTCCTGTGTCATTAAAAACACTTTTGGGCCACTCCTTTTATTGGGGTGTTGCAAGCAATTACTTTCTTTCAGATTTCCTGGCAGCTAAGCCAAGGGATCCTTAACCCTAACCATACCATGCTGAAGCCAACAAGGTTATGCAGGATTTCAATGGTCCCTAGGGGGTGTACAGTGTGTGATACATGTACAGTGTCTATCGATACTGAATTTTGGTGTCAAAAATGATTTTCACTGAGAGCACCATGAATGATCTCTATTTTTAAGCTCCAGTGCTGAAAGTACTGTACAGTTTTGCTGGTATAAGACTGACAGTATTGTACTTAAATCATTGGCTTGTATAAAATTTGGGTTTGAAGGAAAAACACACAGGGTGAACCACTCAAATTAGGAACTCAAATCTGAAATACAGATTTACCTCATCTAGCTACATGAGACGTTTTGGTGACTTTTCATTTTAGAGAGCAAGTCAAATATTCACAAACAAAATACTGGTCAGCGGCAATATGGATATCAAATAAAATCAATCAATTTACCGAGACAGCTGTTTCCGGCCTTAAAACAGGATGCAACAAGCTTGTGTATATATATATGTATTTCTGCATGTTAGCCAATTTGACACCTGACCCCCCCCAACAAACAGACCTGTAAAAACATACCCAAGTCACAGTGCACAAGAAACACATAAATCAGGAGAAAAAGGAAAAAGAATGGATCAACCCATATTTTTTTTCATGCAAAACTTGCCAACAGAATCAAAGACGTTAGACAGGAATGTCCTAATGCTCTGAATGTTCGCCAAGAAGCCACAGTCACAACAGTCTCTACTAAACTTGCTTACACCATAGCTTGAAACCAATTCATGTATGACCTAATGATATGGTAGTCATCCTTTACAGCCGTAAAATGCTCATGTTCAGACCCCTGAAAGGTACCTAGTAAATACGCTCGCATGCCTACGANGTCCCTAGGGGGTTAACCATGCTGAAGCCAACAAGGTTATGCAGGATTTCAATGGTCCCTAGGGGGTTAGCCATGCTGAACCCAACAAGGTTATGCAGGATTTCAATGGTCCCTAGGGGGTTAGGGTTTACCCTAGCCATGCTGAACCTAACAAGGTTATGCAGGATTTCAATGGTCCCTAGGGGGCTAGGCCGTGCTGAACCCAACAAGGTTATGCAGGATTTCAATGGTCCCTAGGGGGTTAGGGTTCACCCTAACCGTGCTGAAGCCAACAAGGTTATGCGGGATTTCAATGGTCCCTAGGGGGTTAGGGTTCACCCTAACCGTGCTGAAGCCAACAAGGTTATGCAGGATTTCAATGGTCCCTAGGGGGTTAGGGTTCACCCTAACCATGCTGAAGCCAGCAAGGTTATGCAGGATTTCAATGGTCCCTAGGGGGTGTACAGTGTGTGATACATGTACAGTGTCTATCGATACTGAATTTTGGTGTCAAAAATGATTTTCACTGAGAGCACCATGAATGATCTCTATTTTTAAGCTCCAGTGCTGAAAGTACTGTACAGTTTTGCTGGAATAAGACTGACAGTATTGTACTTAAATCACTGGCTTGTATAAAATTTGGGTTTGAAGGAAAAACACACAGGGTGAACCACTCAAATTAGAAACTCAAATCTGAAATACAGATTTACCTCATCTAGCTACACGAGACGTTTTGGTGACTTTTCATTTTAGAGAACAAGTCAAATATTCACAAACAAAATACTGGTCAGCAGCAATCAATCAATTTACCGAGACAGCTGTTTCCGGCAACAACAACAAGCCTGCGTGTATATAAATACACATGTATTTCTGCATGTTAGCCAATTTGACACCTGACCCCCCAACAAACAGACCTGTAAAAACATACCCGGGTCACAGTGCACGAGAAACACATAAATTAGGAGAAAAAGGAATAGCAAGAATGGATCAACCCATATTTTTTTTCATGCAAAACTTGCCAACAGAATCAAAGACGTCAGACAGGAATGTCCTAATGCTCTGAATATTTTCCAAGAAGCCACAGTCACAACAGTCCCTACTAAACTTGCTTACACCATAGCTTGAAACCAATTCATGTTTGACCTAACGATACAGAAGTCATCCTTTACATCTGTAAAATGCTCATGTTCAGACCTCTGAAAGGTACCTAGTAAATACGCTCGCATGCCAACAATG